>DWQX01000548.1:0-40534 GCA_018245475.1 Pharmacophagus antenor | reverse complement strand
TTCAAAATGATTAGTAGATTACACAGGTGTTCATATTGTTACGTTATCATACGCAGATTTAAAATATTTTGCAAATTTTAACCTGTGTACAAAGTGGTCTCAAACTTTTGGCCGGCAGTGTATTCACGTATAGTACTCTTATCCCTTAATAGGTAGCACCTGAAATTTAGGTTATCTAAGAGTAATAAACATAGATACATATTTTTAAATATATACATAAATATATTTTAACAATCAAACACAGACCAAATGTTCTTTACATGAATGTTTGTCCTGAGCGAGAATCGAATCCGCGGCCCCTGGTGGAAGAGGCAGAGGTATTAAATATACATCTACATCAAGAAACATCATTATATTAATGTAAGTTTCTTCCTTATTTATTCATCGTGATCTTATCAAGACTACTTAGAATGCATTGATTTAAGAGTACTATTTAAATGAATTTAAAATTGAGTAAGCCGTGCTTTTAAGCTTGCATGATGGTACCGACGTTGACAATCATCATCATCAACAAATTCCTAAAAATATAAAAACAAATCCTAAAAGTATAGGTATTCCACTCAGCTGGAAATTAATGGAAATAGATATGTAATGTAGAATAAAACTTGTAATACAATAAAGAATATCTTAAGATTTTTTACTTAAATGTAAACAGGCGACCTGCTATTTCTAGAAAACGATTTAAGTTCTATCGTATTGAAAAAGCTGGATATATTTAATCGGATCATAAAAACACTACGTTTAAAGGCGAAGGCGTTCAGATTTTCTCACGTCGTATACTAAAGCGCGACGAAAGGTGTAAGAAGTACGTACTTAGTAATACACTGCGTTGAGACGCTATTAATTCGAATTGCCCTCGTCCCGCTACGCCTCGACGTCGCAGTATTATGCCTTTTGAAAGCAGAACTTGAGGTAATTTAAAATAAAAAAAATATATATAAAACGCAAATAGAGATTTATGATCCTCTTTCGCGTCCCACCTCATTATATTACACTGAATAATGAGATGGAAGGGAAAAATGAAACCCGGTTTTGTTTTAAAGCTCCGTAGCTTTACCTTTTTCTCGTACCTATGAACTCCTGGTAATATTTACGATTGTCGGTAGCACAACTTTGTTTCCCCGCAGTTATTATTTGATTTTTTCTTTGCGCTCAAGTCTCTTTAAAAACTTTAAAAAACTTTGAATACTTTACGGTAACCTGTGCTCTAGATGAATATGAAAAGTGAATAATGAAATGATAAAATATCTGTAAATAGGATTTTTTTTTGTTATGGGCTACCACTTGTTTTCAATTCCACCTGATGTTAAGTGACGGTGAGGCCGTGGATGATGAATCATGTTCGGCCAGGATGTTTCTGGCTTTCGTATGTATAACTGCTGGAAAACAGCTATGCCGATGGGTGGCGGATTTAAAAAAAACCTATCACTATCCAATGAGAGATACGTATATTCGAATAGAAAATGTATTTGTTGAATAGGAACTTGACTTTATCGATTAAATATTTAATAATAATAGTTTAAATCTTCAATACTATGCATTTTTTTTCAAGAAAAAATACGAATTAAAATTTGCTAGATCCTATAAATAGATCTAGTATGTAACAGAAAAGTAAGTATTACTAACTATATAAGTAACTCTTTAAATTTAGATTTAAATTCTAAAATTAGTTCGTTTTCTTTCTCTAAATGTGGCTTTCTTTACGATCCGCCAAGCACTTATTATATTAAACTGTATAAAGTGCCAACGGTTCAGTAACTAAAGTTAGAATATTCGTTTTAAAAATGACTATATCTGTACATCCTATAAGGTAGACAGATGTCTATATATGATAAGAAAGCAGTGAGGTAAAGAAAATTCTATATTTAAGGAAATAGACAAACATTGTAATTTGTTTCTAAGATGACAAAATTAAAAATATTTTATTTTATTTATCCTTGATTTTTTTTGATAACATAGGGATGGGTGTATGTTTGAATAAAAGCAAATCTGGTACAAAAACAAAGAATTTTTCCTTTCAGTTGTTTATAAATTATACATAATTAAGTTGATGGCGTTAATTTATTGCGAATCTAATACGAACTTTAATCTACCACTAAGCGATTTCGCGCTTAATGAATATTCATTTAAACGTAATACCATCTGAAAATGGCATTAAGAGTAAAAAAAAAACACCCTCTGTAGACTGTCGGAATTCATTTAAATTTTTGATTGTGGAGAAACGCCGGGGCTGAACGAAAAAGTGCTTTAATCGGGAGGTCAATAATTTGTTTTTGAAGACGAATCGATTGTTTAATTTATTGAACGCTGTGTGTGTGACAAAGTCTTTAAATTGTCAAAGTTTGACATGATTTTCATATCTTATCTATTCCAATTCTATGCACATGAAACACATTCTACAAATAAAATTTAAGTTATGTTTCATATTTCAAAATACTATGTTTACACCTCAATTATATGAATGTTACTTATATCAAAAAAGTAAATTTTAATTATATTTTCTGTGCATCTAATTATTTAGTTAATCGCCGAAAAAACTGGTTGAAATTATATAAATAATTAGGGTTTTGCACACAAAATTTAAAACGAATAAGTTTGTGAACGTATTCCCATTTAACGATCACATCAACCTGCTAAAGTATTTTTACTCCACCAACAATAAACATAAATTATGCAGCAAAATAAATGTCCACGGGCAGTATAACATCTGCTGGGTACGAGTATTTATTAAAAGAAAGAAAGAAATTATCATATATTTTATAACGGGTCATTATTACAGGAGATAAAATTAGTAATTTATTTCATCTTTTATTATGAATTTGTCTCAAACGTACCTCTATTTGTAAGTGATTGCGGGGATGATTTTATTCCATGTAAAAGGGAAAGACAAGCAAAACCGTCTGTAAACGTCGCCAACTGTAAGACGAATGGTTGGGTAGCACGCAAAAAGGTCCTATATGTGTCATTAACGAGGCAGCGTGCGAGGGGGAAGTGTGGACTGACGGAAACATTCTTCATATCATGGACCATTGCACTGTTTACAAATACGTTTTTAAACCTTGTGTCTCATTATATCGAATTATTCAATAATTTATTATTGGGTATTATTTTTCGTTCTAGCAATAGGTTAATTAATTTGAATATAAATAATTTATTCATTCTATGACATTGTGAGCACTACAGTCTAATACAAATAACCAATAATATTAATCCAATAAAACGTTCCCTTATTGTATCATGAGCCATGCACCATGTAAACATCTAAAATAGCAATAGAATGGAAATTCGGTAAAACATTATTTTTCATACCAACACAGAATTCAGAAGAACAGTAATTTATATTTTATAAATTTTATAGGACATCGTTTTGTTTTGATGTATGACCAATTACGTTTGATATAATGTATGGAAATAGAAAGCATGTAATAAAGATGACTACGTGTGCTTCATGAAATGAAAATATGTCATTAAAATGATACGTTTATCCTTATGCATATATAATGTAGTCTAACTCAACAGTAGTGCAAATGTGTTTCCTACGTAGCGTTCTAAATGCGGGTAGATGATTATTAACTCGTGACAAAGTCCGCCCGGCGGGAGATGTGATGCGCGACGAGGGGCGATGAGAGGCGGCGACCAATTGTCCAATTGATCACGTATCATCGCGTCGACGCGGGTGTCCCGTTGCTGACCGTACCCACTGCCGTATATGGTCCACTACAGCTACATGTAATAACTATTACAAGGGAAGTAAACGCCGGCACGACCTGTCAGTTTCATGGCCCCCGATAATTCCTTTTATCCCCTTTTTATGTGTTTCTACTTTATTGTTTCTTTGTGTAATGGATTAGATTGTTTTTGTTGCAATTATAAGAGGTCCATTTGTGTTCAAATAATAATTTCTTACTATTTAATAATATCGTGTCTATAAGAGTTGTAAATATCTGTACTTTTTGTTAAATAAATAGTTATGGATAGCTTCTATTAATAATGATTATAGACGTGTGTATGCTGATGTAGAACTTTTAATATTTCGTATTTAATGTACAAATATTTTTTAGTTACATTTTTTTACAAGACAACGCTACTAAGACAACGTCTCGGTGTAGAGATTTATCGTCCAAACCAGAGACGTGCTAAGGTATTGGCTATAACGAGCTATGGTTATTTAACTTAAGAAATTAGATTCTACTAAGTTATCTATGTATTGGCCACCATGGTTTATAATTTTTTTTTATAAAAATTGGTTTATAAAAGTTTTACCTAGTTTTTAAAGACCATGTTCCTCTTCTTCTTCCTCGACGTCCATATTATTTCTTACATTTTAACTATTTATGCATTATAATAATTTATACTTTGTGACAATTACAACCCTTTTTAAAAATTTACTTTAATAATAAAATCAATGAACCTTTCGCCTATTCGACAGTATCAAATCAACCGAAGCACTCGGTTATTACAACTTTTCAATAAATCCGCACGGAGCACGTCCAATGCTTTGAAAAGGAAAAAAAAAGCCCTGTCCACTTAAAGAAAATCACATAATTGAAGAACAGTTAACGATGCGTAAAGTGGGGCGACCCTTCGAAATAATTCTCGAGTTAGGAATCGTGCCTTTTGGAGAGAGTCGGGCGGCTGATTGTGACCATACATCATGCAGTCAGGAAGAGATAAGGTGACGCGCGTGACAAATTTATTTTGTCCGACGTTCACAATAAAAGAAATATTATCTATTCCATTGATACTTTTCGTTGGAGGCGCGAATTTTGTAAACTGTTAAAGATTTAGGTAAATGTTTACTTCATTCAAATCTTTATTTAACACATTATAAAAACCGGGCTAGATGCAAATTAGCATTTTGTAAAAGTAGGAAAAGCTGTAATAGGTTGATGGTACCGAATATCATAAAAGTACTGAATAACCAAGTAAATAAGAAAAACATAATTGTAATACGCTGAATAAAACAAATAAAATATACCAATGAATGTACATTAATCATTAAATTACCATTTACAATTATTTATATGCTGATTATATCACACATAATTACGCAGTCTAAAGGTAATATTGTCTAGTTACATAACAATAATATTGTAATATTATGAAATGTTATTATTGTAAAGTAATTAATATCGAGCGCCAAAAATTCATATATCTATAAAACAATTTTAAAAAACATTGCAATAACAAATAAAATCCCCATGAAAAAATCAAGTGTTTTCTATCTTATGTCTCAATCAAACAAGTAACTGTAACAAAGGAATATCTTAAGTAGTAAATTGAGAACAATGAATTCGACCTCCACGCCGTTAGATCATGCGTGAATACAGTACTGCCGTCATTTCTAGTGTTCAACTGCTTCAATTTGTTTTCATTTGATTCTATAAAACATTATTAGGTACTTATGACGACAAAAACTGCTACTTGGTAGCCTAATTTAAATAAATAGATTTTGATTTGATTCTATTGGTATTACTGAACTAATTTAATTTTAAAATTTTTGAAGTCCGTAGAGAAAAGAAGAGAACAAAAATAAAATCAAATTTAAAAATTAACTTTTGTAAGTTTTTATAAATGCACTTATTATTAAAGTTAATTACGGTAAAAATAAGCAAAACCCGATCCGATTCGATTTTCTATTAAGTACGAATGATAAGATTTCGGTTTTCACAATGTACCTATATTATTTCTTGTTAAATTTGCCGTGTAACTATTTTTTTCTTTTTGCCTTCGTTTTTCAATCGTGAAACAAAATGATTTACGTGTCATTAACAAAGTAATTTAATTACCTAGAACATACTTATGTTGAGAATGTTAGAAACTACTAACTCAATGGTACAAATAGCGCCTCGGCCAGAAATAATCTCTAACAGGAATAACTCTAACATTAATATATCTTATGGTTTTTATCACAAGTAGTTAGAATACAATATGTGTAATGGTTAAAGTATTTTCCTGTGAAAAAAATATAATTGTTATTTACAAAAAATAATTATTTCATTCTCCAAAATATTGAAAATTTGCTTAGAGAATAGGGAATTGCTGGGGAGAATGTTTAGAGCTCCTGACTTTATAAAGTTTGCAATAATCCAAGAACTTTGCATAAACAGATTATCATTCAGCAAGTAATTTTAAACATACCGTTCGCTAACCCGAGGACTTATTAATCTATTCCTGGTGAATTTAATATAAAACATGATTTTATGAAAGTATAATTTTCAAATTAGATTGTAAGCACAATTCTTGACGACATTAGTTTTCGTCTTTCTCTTTTTTCTCTGTCATTTTCTACAGTTCGCTAACCAAACAACGCATTTTATGACAACTATGTTGCGAAGTCAATCGAATTGAACGTTCCATACGAATGTGATTGTTAGTATGTAGTCCACTCTATGCCCATCACAAAATTCGACAGACAGAATTTTTTTTGAGAACATACTCGTAGTTGGGAAGCCGGCACGTTTTCGTCACTTTTTTGTTTTTTTTTTGGAAACTACGGAATGTTAGTATCGATACTGCTTGTGTTTTATTATTTGTTTTTTTTTTGTTATACTAAATGATTGTTATAAGGAGAAAATTAAGAGTCTGATATTAATTTGTTTATGGATTTTGTTAAATGATAAAATCGTACTACAAAGGATGTCACTTGAAATTAAGTAGAGATTTAATATGAGATGGTGAAGCGCGCTAGTCTCGAAGATGCTTATTCACTATTAAATATATCATAATGTAATAGTTGCACATTGCTCTTTGGCGGCATGTATAGTCGCTATAGCTAAGACAGTCTTAAATTATGAAGAACTATCACCAAAATAATATATATGTGTACATGTTTTTATCATCTGCATTATTTTACAGTGTTTTGTTTATTACTACATTATTTTTAACGGTGGTTAAATAAAGTATTCTGTACCTAACAATGGAACGAAGAACGAACAAACAGTCGAAGTAGTTGCATTGTCATGATAAAGATGGGTAACTAATAAGTGATGATAGTCCATGATAGCTGTAGATTGAGTAATTTAGAGTAATACCTTTGGCTAACCTATACTTTGTAGATTTATTGATACTGATAAGATGTTTATGAATCAGGTTACGTTTAATACAGCAAAAAGTCATAAAGAGGGCATGTCGACTTATAATCTCCGTGAGACGATTTTCATTTACAATCTTTGTGTGTTATGAATGAATGATGGTCAATGTAAATCGGCCCGATTGTCGCGTAGCTCGGCGAGGTGCCAAGACGCGTTGCCAGTGAATACATACGCAGATTAAACTCACACGTGTCGTACACGACTCACAGCATGGAGACGACAACGTTAAATGAATTTTAAATTAGCTTATGTGCATTATGCACCAATCATGAAGTATAATATTATATATTAATTAATTATAACAAAGGACGTGGTTAATATATAAAAAAGCAATCAGCAACATCTGTGCACTTATCAAATGAAGCGCGATCGATCACTTTCAATAAATAAATATGGTATGATGTGATTAATCCTTTAGTAGTCGCTCTTTTATTGTCAAACAAACGAAATTCAAATTACGTTAATTATCGGTGATACGTTCTATTATTATCTACATAAATTATTCGGGAATATACGAGTACTTAGGTACAAGCATATAAAATTCACTGGCAATTTTTTTTTTAAGGATATCAATTGTTTTTATAATCTTATATTCTAGTATAGCATACATGGGCAAAATTTTTACTTCCCTACTCGAGAACCTCTTGAATTGTATTGAATATAAGTAAATTAAAAAAAAGTTTATCATAGTATGGGAATCACGTCCTTGTGGCTATACGGCTACTTTAGTTAGAAAGCTAGGTGAGGCACACAATCTATTAGAAAAACATTCAATTCAAGCAAATTATTTAAATCTGTTAGATGTCATGTCTCGCATATTATCGAAAGTTTAAATCTGGTCATGATCATCATCATTTATAGCTTCAAGCTGAATTAGCTAATTTAGTTAGGGATAAAATATTATAAGTAACGACAGCATTTATGCGTTCTCTGTTATTTTATAGATTATAGTTAAAACCGCGGTTTTTCAGCGGTTTTTTTTATGTTTCGACATTCACGTCACATCATAACGCCTAAGACGCGATGTCAGTAAAACACAATACTACTTACCTACCACTGTAATCGCTTTAACTCAATTTAGCTGTGACCTTAATTTTAATAGCCTCACCTGTCTGAGCGGCATTAAGCCGGGTTAGGAGAAACCCTTTAAACTTTAACAGATGACACAGCTTATGCAGACCAATAATTTGTGCTTATTTATTTCGACTTTAAAATCTCAATTTTTCTAACAGTGTCAGAATTTAAACAGCTGATAATTTATAATACTTTGTAATGTTCTAAAATATATCTGACGTCACTTGTAGTCTATGGAATTACATTTTGAATTAAGAAAACTAGATCAAAATCGGTTAAGTTGTTTATGAATTAAGATGTCACTGACGCCTTAAATCCTTATTATTGAGTTTTAGGGCTTACAACTTTTAATTAAGACAGTTCGTCTGAATAATACGAGTATTTCATTATCGTTTCAAGCAGTTGATATCATTTAGTAAATATTCGGGCCATACACTATGAAATATTTTATGAATAACAATGTTCAGAAGAATGCAAAATTGTGACATTTTAAAATATCATCACGTAAAAAAATTACTATCAAAAACTGTTCAGTTACTTTTTTTATGATCCCCAGAATAGAGACTACTTTGGTCATTCGAACCGGAGTTACGTCTATCGATACAATGGAAGAAATTGCCGTACTTAAACCAAACAGCACGGCACCGTTTTCGAATTTTTAAGGCGTTCTAAATGCTAATTAAATAAATTATTTATTTCATCTGATCGCAAATTCTGAAAAGTTTGTTTCGGCTTTCCTTAGTACTTTGAGTTAAGTGGGCTAAAATTGATACAATTGTCTGTTATAAATCCATTTAATACACAATGTTATGGCTTCAGCTCGGCAAAGTGAGTTCCGCTAAGTTTGATTGCTATTCATTGTGCTGACTCTGTCGACTCCTGTAGGCGACTAACGGTCGACTTTGAACTAACTGATTATTTATAAATGTCAAGTATTTCAATAATGTTATTATAAGCGTAAGTTTAAAGTACTCTTGACAATTAGCAAAAATTAAAGATGATAGTTTCTATAATTATTACATTTTTGTAGTTATTGTCGTTGGATGATAAACTGATGAAAGGAGCTGGATGATCATTTGTTGTTATCGCCTTAAGACAAAATGTTGTTTGATCCCAGTAATTTCACTGGTAATCTCAATAACATTTTAATATTTTCACTGCCGCGCAATTTTAACCAGAACGTAATACTGCTTGTGCAGCTGAAGCACCACCGTACAGGTCCGCAATGTTTAAGTCGTGATGTCGATTAAAATGATTCACTATTTTAAATGGTGAGTCTTGAAACGACCACATAGGTGATAAATGGGAAAAACTCAGGTCACATAAAAAGGTTTTATTAAGAAAACGTGTATTCATATTTAAAGGCTTGCCTATGTTCAAGCCACCGCTTAGTTCCAGATGTATTCGCTTCAGTTACCAGTAAAAAAGATCTACTATCATCATCATCATTATCATCATTAGTAATATACACGATTTGAAAGTATTCTAAGAGTCATAGTCAATTACATTGCATTAAAAAAAATCTATTCCCACCGAGTCTTAAAATGTAAGATATTTTTTCTCCTGTAATTAGATTGTAGAGGGTCACGTAGTATCGTACGCGGGTAGGTAATATTGCGGGAATGTGTCGAGCTAAAGAATCAATTGAAACATATGGACCAATAAGTGTTAACTGGAGACCGATTCTTTCGGTCATTGTTGTACGGGCGGCCACTTCAGCGGGGATTCGAGTAGAATTTCAAGCAAGCGGACCTCCACTAGTACGCCACCTCGCACACAAATACTTCGTAAAACTTTGATGAAAAACACAAGAAGGTGTATAAAATGTTGTCTCTCCCTCTGAAGTCACTTTAAATACAAGAAGTGAAAGAATATAACAAAACAATATTTTAATCTTATATATTTCAAAACAATCATAATATTTTATATAAATAAACGAAACTTGTAATAACAAAATTTATCTGTGTTTCAATGCAGTTATAATTACTTGATATTATTTTTGCCACGATAATGAAAAGGTTAATTGTGTATTTTTAGATTGATTTGAATGTCTTGGTGACGCAGTTGTTTATTGCTTGCTTTGCAACACACAGGTCCAGGGTTTGATTCCCGGGCCACGTGAGCGGTGGGGTTTAGATGGATGGATTTTTTCAAACCCGCCTGGCTATGTACCACTTAATGTCAATCTGAGCTAGAGAATTCTGGGCCAGCACGCTTTACAATTTACGTCCTCTATTACTTAACATCATCTGAAATAGAAGTCAAATGTTAGCCTATAACCGATAAATAAATAGATTCTTTTGAAGTTGATACTCGAATGGTAGAAATATTTGTATTTAAGATTGATTATTTCTCGTGTTCCTGTCTGATTTCTCTTCAGTGCATTTACGATATTAATGTGATTGTTATCATCTTTTATGGGTGTTGTAAAAGAAAGTCTCTTCCATGGGAATCCGGTGAACCAATAAATAATTCATGTAATGGGAATTGACTTTGGGCACCTTATAGACGATGTGTTTTTTTAAGAGAGTTTATTGATCCTCATGGTTGACCAGATGTACATAAATATTTTAACAGACATTCCTTTAATTTTTGGTCAAAAAAGACATGAGAACATGTTTTTACTCAATCGTTTTCAGTGATTTTTCATTTCGCTTAAATTCGATGATTAATGACATGCCGTTGATTTCCGACGTATTTTTTTTCTAATTGACTTTACCGTTATTTCGCTAGTTATGCATAAAGTTATACAGGGTTGGATGCAGTTTTTAATTTAAAATTTGCGAACTGCGCCCCTAATAAAGCATTCCAGTGCACTCCTCGGAAATTACTCCTATCCGAATCGAAACTGACCAATTTGAAAATTCTTTCGCTCTGTTTTCAACTTCTGCCTACGTTTACGTTTTTACTTTACCTTTTCTCTTTGTTTGTCTGAATAATTTGCCTTAAATTGTTCGTGTTAATGTTGATTGAGAACAGAGAATAAAGATAAACAAGAACTGTGAAAAGATTTTCTGTACTGTTCCTGTTAATCTACCCTTATTTGTAATACGTGTGGATATATTTACATCTCATAAATTAATTTTTTAAATTAAATATTTTTAAAAATGATCTCTACCAATTTTTTTAAGAGCTTAAATGAATTAACTAGGTTTATGTTATCACACAATTACAAAACAGTAATTATAAGTGAAGTTTCTTTTACGTGGCTTTCGAGACATACCATTACTAATTTCATGATTTTTTGTTAAACAAAATTATGAAAAAAAAACTATACTAATAAGGTCAGACGTAATTCAAACGGTACAACCACATTCGTCTGAGGCCTACGCAAATTGATCTTCGCATATTTCACTTTAACAACCCATTCATTAAAAAACCGTCACCCGCTATTGCCTCTTTGTTCTGAATTTAATTAATCGTAATTACCTTATGATTTATATGCACCTTTTTCAGTCCCTCATCATTTACAATCATTAACAATCTGTTACAATAACGGCTTTTCGTGCTGTCCATTATGTTTTTTAATTTGTTATTTACGTAATTTATATTTATGTGTTGTGATGAGGAGTTTAGAATACTCACTGGATCATAAGTAAGTAAGCACGAGTTAAAGATTCTCCCAGTGATAGCAGCGTCTTACTATCTAAAATGTATACAAAATTCCATGTGGCGCTCCTCGCATTAAGATATTTTACATACTCTAGCAAAATTATGACGTAAGAAATATCTATTACGAGTGTTTTGTAATAATAATACCAAATATTTAGATTATGTAAGTGTTATCATCAATATATTTGTTTAAAATAAAAAGAAACGATTGATATGTTCTGTCTTAGTGCGTTGTGCTCCGTATGAAACACTTTTTAATAAACGATCTAGCGAGAGAACATAAATATGTCGGACATTTGTAAGCAATAATTGTCGCGGACCGGGGCGGTCCGGACTACATAAAGTAGCAAGCCGAGAGTGATATTACTAAAGTTTTATTCCTATCCCGGTCTACTTGAATTTATTGCCAGGTTTGGAGGATTATTTTCCTTTCCGTTACTTTATATAGCTGAAAAACATTAGGACATCTTGTCGGAAGAAGGAATGGAACAATGCAGTGCAGTATGATTACTAAATTTACTAAATGCTACAATATTAATGTGTGCAGATTTATAATAAACAAAATAAAGCTAGAAACATTGTATTACAAATTATATAACTTCTCTTTAGTATAAGTAACATTTAGTTCAGTACTTTGTCTAATTACATAAGTACAACAGATGAAGTAAATGTGTCTTCAAAAGGATATTATGTGTAGGCGAATTTAGCGCAGAACATTCTCAGAATGTTGGAATGACAATCATCCAGTTACTGACGCGCGGAGTACAGGCGGCAAGATCTGGTCTAGCTCAAGATCGTGCTTAGAGATTTTCGAGAGAGGTTGATATCCAGCTGTGGACATCTGATATATATCCTTAACAAGTATGAATTAAATAATACCTTTGATACTTAAAAGATATTATTTTAGAAAAGAAGTAAATGTGTGTTCAGTAACATTAATAAAATAGAGAAGACGCATCTAGTAACAAGCTGTATTGGTTTCCCGTCTGCGTGTGCGTCATAGTCAATATAAACCAATTGAAGCCAACATCCTGGGCGAGTGATGCAATAAACAACTAGTAGGCCCTGTATCCCGCTGGGGTTCGACTAGCGTTAAGTTTAATCAATAATACAAGCGTACATTGCACCGACGTTGTTCCCGACTAAAACGGTTAATTAATTCCGATCCCCCGCTTCCACAGAATCTGCAGGACGTGTTCTTATTTGACTACTTTTGTTTAAGGGATTCTAAATATATATGAAGTTTTTTCATAATTATATAGTACACTGGAAATAACATATTTTGGTGTTGTCATATTTAGTATATCAAAAATAAGATAGATTAAAAAAATAACTACACTAGCTTATGAAGTATTACAGGTCTGAACGCTTTTTATTCCGTGTTAAAAGATTAAATATTAAGATATTTAATTAGACAATGAGTGATTAAGAAGCCTTGTGGATGATTGGTATTTGTCTTTAAATGATTAACTCCTGTTAGATGTTGGCGACAATTGAATAATATAAAGTATTTTTTGTATAAAATACATTTGAGGATAAGCAATCAACTACTAAACGGTCATTAATATAATTTGATTTTTTCACATAAAGCGATCTATGCGCGATAACTGTGAGGATACCGCTGATTAAATTTTTATATAATAAACCGCGTGAGAGCAAGGTAGATATTATTAATCGATCTATAGATGACGGCCTAATTCCGTTCATAAATCGTATTATAAACATCTCAGTTGTTTAGGAACGTTTATATCGACTCAATAATTCAGATAGACTATCCCAGAGCTTCGATGATTTAGGGGTAATCGTTATAACACTGGTTGTAACAACGTTATTACGTTCCTAACTTTCCCCGTGAGTAAATCAAGCGAGGAGTTTTAAGTAAATAAACCATTCGGATATTAGTCATCTATATATGAAACGATTGGCATGTTTCTATGGGACTCAACCAATTCTAGTACATATGAGTGAACTCGGGTGATATTCTGTTGGCAGTATATATTTCTTATATTTTTAGTATTTTTATGTTTACTCTATCTTATTTTCCTAAGAATTAGTTCATTTTCTGGTAAAACTGATCATCGGAACTGATTCGTGTACGATTTCACGTGATTCATTTTTATCCTGTAAAAGCTTCGACAAAATCGGTTTAACCATTGTATAGATAAATCGAAACAAACAGACGACAAAAAGAGACAGACAAAAAATAATCATATAAAAATATGTTTAATGCATATGATTATTTCCGAAAACTAACTGATTTTTCACAACAATCAGTCTATTTAATTTACTTGTGTAGATATAAAAACAAAGGAATTCGATTTAAATACTCCAATAATTATTAAACGATATAGTAAGCGTTTCACGTCAAGAGTATATTTTGTCAGCCTCTTTAGTATTGGAACTTCAGTGTTATTAAGAATAATTGCTTTTAGACTGAAGGTTATTGTTAATTATTTCTCTTTCATTTTGTTCGAGAGCTAATAAAGCATTAGTTTTAAATGAAATTTACTGACTGTAATCGCTTTCGTCTAACAATTTTTGTCTTTGTGTAAGTAGAATTGTCAAATCACCTTCAAATGATTTCCAGTTTTCTTTTTTTTATCTTATGAAGTAACACATGACCATGATTTCTCCTGACGTTGTGACAATGTATGTTTAATGAATACTTCTGGCTCTACATATGTTTGCCGGGATCTTGTTTCATAGCAATGCTATTATTACGGTAGATTGACATTGAAGGTGAAATTAACCAGACCTGTTCGAAAAACTCTACTAGTATCCAGAATTAACTACTCGTGGCCCGAGAATTGAACACGGGACACAGCGCTACAAGGCAAGCAGTAATGCATTGCGCTTCGAAGACAGACAGATCCAATTAGTCAACGTCCCTAATACAAATTGATATACAAATCTGCTTCTAATTTAAACGCTCTCGGAAGTTGCTTCCCGCCTATTTAATTTAAATTCACGCTTCATTTTTTTTAATGCATCTTTTCAGCGCTCTATTAGTGTAAATGATAGCAAAGAGACAAATCGCTCAGTAGCGTCATGAATACATCGCGGCAGTTTGTCGTCGCTATGATTGATAGCGGTTGGTAATTAATTTCTCGTCTGATAAAATGACAGTTGTGACGGACCGGAGCGCCGGTGCCGCTTGATTACGATACACTTTAGTTAATAAAGCCCGTTAAGACGAACGCTAATGTAATACCCTGAACACGTGCTATGGACGTAGGTTAATAGTATAACTTATTAAATACGTATATAAATGAAACTTCATATGTATATAATATATTAGTTTCGTGATATTTCACAGAAATTAATATAACGTTTTTTTTTAATAAGACAACTAAAAGAATACTGCTAAAAATCATCGAAATGCATTCTATCGACACAAAGGAACAGCGATAGAAATTTAAATTGAACTAAATATTCATTTTTATCAATGCGGAACTTTATTGGAAGTATATTTCTTTATTAAAAAAGAATAACTTCTATTTAACAATACTTGCAGCACGTTCGACCAATAGCAATAGTGTATATAAATAACAGTAAAGAATAAGCAATTTATACGATACATACAACAGCTTTAAGGTATAATAATTACGGCTACTTTTTTAAATTTAGTAACATACGCACACTTCTGCTTGGTGGCGGAAATAGTCGTTGCTACTATATCTTACCTTGGCATAATCCGGCAGAAGTGACGATCAATATTTATTTTATTACGTAATCTTCCTTTAGTAACATTTACTATTTTAATTGCTACGAAAACTTTAAATGTCAAGTATTTTCACGTATTTAAGGCGTATCCTGCGATGTCCTGACCGCCTGTATAAATATAAATGACGGTTAGATTACTCATAACTGTTTTACGAGTACTTTTATTAACGTTTACGGCAGACGTCTGTCGACGCTATTCCTTGCATTTAACGTCTTCACTAACTTTATGAAGTGGAATAGTGGCAATGAAGTAACATCAGTTATTCCAAGTTATTGGATTCCACCTCTAATAACGATGCATTGTGCTTTGAGAACAAGTAATTAATTATCATTAACATTCTCAAGATTGTAATATATTTCATTGTGGATTGAGGAATCCTAGTTTGTATTTTGTTACGGCAATAGATCCAATGAATTGTTTAATTATAATAATTCTCGCTGATGTAGAGACGTGTTACAATGAAGGTGTTGTTGAGATTATACAGTTACTATTTACAATTATAAAAGAAATATTTTAACATTTACGTAGAAATAATGAAATACTCTCTACATACATTTTCTGATTAATTAGTACGCTTCACGTTACACTCTAAATATATTTTATATCTTAAAGCCTAATAACATTATGTCCTCTATAAAAAAATATTTTCTTACAATAATACGCACATAAATTATGAATACTCCTACGGACCTCAGGGACTACTGTCATGTAATATATATCCTTCTTAGGTAACAAAAAATATCTTAGGTAAATGTACAAAAAATTATTGCGAAACGATTCATTTCACTGGGATCTTTATAACTCGGACTTCAAAAGGCAAAGAAAACACAGAAGATGGGCAAAGCTTTGAGTTCGAGATTTATATAAAAGACTAGTATAAAATGCGGTTTCTGCTTGGTGAATTTCGCAGTACGCTTGCGGATTAAAACTGGATTGAAAATTTAATATTCGCACATTCTGATTAAATCTTCTTTTACATTCAATGTAATTTTGGGTTTAAAAGGTTAAAACTTATTTCGTATACTTTGCTTGTTTACGAAAAATTTAATGTTTTGTTAGGTATTGTGACGATTAAAATCTGTTGCGATATTTTGACTATCAATAAGTAACCTAATTTTAAGTTGAATCATATGATTTCCTTTTTCTAATGGACGATAAAGATTGAACACTTTAAATATTTCACAAGATTTTCCGTAATTGTTTCCTTACCAAATAAATATTACTATTACTGTCAACATGGACTATTAAAACCACTAACACTTTGTTTTATCGCTTAACCGCTTAGATGCAGCTTTTCTCATTGCAATACAAAATTAATCTAGCGATGTGAACGTGAACTTGTTATTTCTTTATTAGGGCGGCGTAAATAAAATAGTGATAGATAATTTGAAATTATCATTCATGACAGTTGCTCAACTCACAATACTCGTAAAACTTGCTTGATTTAAATTAAACCGCCTGAAAGTCTCTGTTTACTGCCCGTAATTGAATCAATAATCGTTGTTATTAAATTCCTTGACACTTCGTTCGTTTCTGTCGCTGCTTTGGCTTGAAATTTTCTTAATTAAATAACGTTAAAACAAAAGACGGCAGATCGAAACGTTATTATGACTCCTTGTCAAGAAGGTTATTTGTAGGGATTCTTGGAATGATCTCGAACGTTATGTAAGATTTTTGATGTGAATATTGGCTCAAAGTTTATAAAATGTTGAAAGACGGAGTGGCGTTGTGTGCGTCGTTGCTATTGCTTTTAGGAGGCAGAAATTTAATGTAAAAATATCAAACAGGGTGCTGCCGTGTACATAACTTACCTAAACGTTATCCGTAAGAGATTTATCATTCGTTATAAAGAATAACTATATATATTTAAACAACAATGGAACAAAGCTTGACTTGAATTTTGCATGATATTGAGTGACAATAAAGTCGTAGATGGTTAAGCGTGTTCGCTAAGTGTACCTAGTTCTCACACGCATGACTGCTGGAACAAAACAATACTGCGAAGGCGACAGGCTGACATGGAGGGTAGTAGCCCGCTAGGTAGTTTAAAAAAAACCTTACAACTATCAAGTCTCCATTACTCCTGTGTCACTGAACTCGAAACCAAAATTCCATGTAACAAGGCAAGTCGTAACTTGCCGTGCCATAAGGTCACAAAAATAGGTAAATATTAAATACTGAGTTTGATTTCCAATTTAAAATACTAACAGTTCTGGAAACAAACTGTTAGCCCATGAGGCTTATTTTGTGAAAAGTTATTATAATATTAACGGTAGCGGAACGCAATCGTCAGGTTTAGTGTCGTGACCGCGCTAATGGACTTATCTGTATCCATTCAAATATTCATAATAGAGTCCGTCGCAGTCAGTGCCCTTAACTGAATGGATAGTCATAACGGGCGAATTATTCTCTCTGATGTAATGTACGAATGTCAACCTTATTGCGTACGAGTGAAGTCAATTTTTAAATTAACACGATATTGTCTCATATAATCTAAAAATATAGTAAATAAAATTAACTTACACATAGGTCTTGGATATAAAACATGAAAAGTTGTTTTGTAGTAAAAATGTATTGAAATGTTTTAGTTGCAACGTTTGTAAATTACATGACATTGAAGCGTGGAACGTTGCAGACGTCATACAGTTTTCGAAAAACATTTCTTACTTTAAATTTAAAAATATTAACTGATATTTAATTATAAAATAAATGGCTCTTCAATAAACCTAATAAAATATATCGTTACATTTTCAAAAAGAGGTTAATATGCTTAACGAATGAGCACACACAAAGTGATGTCGCAAGCATATCTAATCTCTTTTCAACTCGATACGTTCAGTACCACGTTCCAAAATACCACTGGGTTTTTCTTCGTCTGCATACAGTTATATTAATATCGCAAATGTTTTTAAAATCTATTTAAAATGAACAAAAATTATGCGAAGACGGCGTACATTTACTACCCCGTTGGTGTAATGGTAGTGACCTTGTTCGTTACACGAGGGGTCACGGGCTCGTTTTCCACCCCGAATAAAACTTTTGTGTTTTGTCTGTCGTGTTATTAATATTTATTTATAATATTTATGTATATACATCATTTTGTGATAACTTATACTATAGTTGCTGTTTGGTATTGTAAGATCAAAGTACTATGTTTAAAAAATGTCCTAAATTAAAAAAAAAGACTTGATAACTACGGTCGACCACTACCGGCAACAAGTCACTATACAAAAATAAAGAGGGCATACCTTGAAATTTCTCAATGGAGGGCAATTAAGATTCTCGACGTTGCTTGAACCCCTCCATGCATGCAAAGTATACCCACTTGCCCGCGAGAGTAGTGGTCGTTTCACGGCGTCGCGTCGTCTTTGGAGTGTCTTTACATACGCTTAAACTTTAAAAAACTGAAAACAGTTCGCTGATGGCATTATAATTCTGTGCAAAGTTTTTTTTTAATAATTAAAAAAAATTACATCAAAGCATGGATAGTTCATGTTTGTAATTATTATTTTCCATATATTTTGTAATAAAAAAAAATAAAATATTAATATTTATACTCCAGAAATTAATAAAAATAATGAAGGCTATAATATAAAAAAAAAACAAATGAATTGTTATCGTTCCATAGAATACTTACACATGACAAATAAAAGAAAATTAGATACAATGAATAAAATTTTTTGGTCATTTACTCTAAATTCATGTTGATTAAATATTGAACAAAACTATTTCAGATTCGCACACAGACCAAGTCACGGGCTCTCCCACTTTGGAATAAAAACTACCCGCGATACTCAAAGGATTCGAGACTCAATCATAATGGTGCTATGACCTATATTAGAAGCTGACAAAAACGCTTCGAAACCTCACATGTCGCTAACTTTTTTCACGGTGGGGAAGTAATATCGCGGCCTCAGTCCGGCTTTCAAGTCGGGCTTTGAAAAAAAAAACATATCAATGCCGTACAGATTTAGCGGAGCCTGTGTTATGAACGCTTCTGCGGAGTTTAGTCACGATATCACGTTTTCACAACTCTGTATAACTGTTACTGTTTATTATTTATATGAGACGTGTTAGAGGAATTTTAATAAGCGTCCGACGTATATTTTAGGCGGAATGTGTGGAAATTAACTTGTGCTTTAGTATTAAATTAACGATTTAATGTACATTAACTAAAAAATACGTTTGTTATTTTTTACGTAAATTTACTAATAATATTTATAATAGTTACAAGAAGGAACAGGAAAATACTATAGTATTTAATTTACTTCTTGATTTTTCTATTTGTTATAAACAGTTATTAAATATATGATATATAATTATGCAATCATATTATTAACTGCACTCAAAAGTATATTTTTTTGCGAACAAATCCACAAATATAGACATATTTGTTGGAGACTGAGCACATGCTAACATAAAAAAAATGTTTATTATTTAACATTACACTTTAGGTGATTTTTGTGGTGAGCAATATTCAAAATTCTAATTGCGGCGATGGATCACTTAGTAAGCGTGTCTCCGCTCGAGTGCAAAAGGTTAATTACGTCATTAATATGAGATTACAAAATTCGCCCGTTATAAACATAAAAAAAAGGGTTAATAATTTTGATATTGATTGCACCTATAAAAAAGAAATATATCGACCATACGTACGTAGGTATGCAATGAAACGACTATTGCAGAAAAATAAAACATTTTTTCATTTAATTCAATTCGTGATTTTCAAATTCATATCATGCATTCGATGCGTTTTCACGGGCTCTATCTGTGAAACTGCATTTAAATGATTTCAGAAAAAAAAACACGAACATTTTCAATGCGAATGTTTTTTATTCGGGTACTGTAATTGGCCGGCCGTTGCTCACGAACCGATTCATATTGAGACTTGTTTTAATTTATGAAATATTCGTGAACCGATGAAAACTGATGGACTTGTTGTGAACGGGATGCTTTATATTCAAGCCGTTTCCATATTTATGTCTGGTATGGTTATCTTTTTTTTTACACGCACACATCTCGATTGTAAAATTGTGCAAAATTCCTTGAGTTCGTAAATAAGAAACACATTTAAAGAAAAAAACCAGGTGCATAATTTATTAATAAAATTATATCAGCAACAATATATAGCGTACCTTATATAATAATTATGTGCTCATGTAAAACTTACAGTTGTAAATCTTGTATGTGATAAGAAAGAATTATAAATAGAAAAAATGTTTTAATAATATTGATGTCCGACTTCTTTACTTTCTATACTTACCGACCATTATTGTAGAATGCAATAAATCAAAATAATAAGAAAATTCTTTAATCATGAAAAGATTGATTAAGTAATAATCTTCATTATACAATCGTTCCTTTTTTTTATTTTAATGCCAAAATTCTAAAGACAGATTCAAGTAAATAACTATTCTAACATTTTGTTTAAAACTTCGCAGCCAGCAACAGTGGCGAGGAGCGTCGCTGCTGAAGTTTCTAAGAGACTCTTACCACGAACTGTCTTTGCATCTGACACCTACTTTAGCCTTTTTTTCATTTACACTTGCATATTCTCCGTAGTTCGTTCCGTAGAAATACGGTAGTCACTTGTTTTCAGTTCCACATTCGCTATACATTTCTTTCTGTGTACGAGCATTTTGCATAAGCAACGTATAGTATCAGAAATGTATCGTCATTAGCGAAATCAACAATGTTAGGTAGGTAGAAGGCGCCGAACAATAGATTGTTGCTAGTGAGCACAAGCGGAACAATCGCCGATTAAAACTGTTTATACTTTGTACTTCGTTATGCATGTGGCAATCGCATAGCGAAAAACTCATTGGTTACTTTGACATTTATTACTTTTATTAGCGTCGCGCTTTGAACGTAACATTACAGTTTGATTTGTTTCTTATCGCAACAAATTTACACTCGTTCTATTAAATATATGTAAGTTTCAGTTGGATATTAATTTCAAGTGGACTTTATAGAGCCGATGGGATGGTCAGCAATGCACCGGTAAACGCGATATGATATTGATCGCGACAAATCTCTGGGTGAACAGCGTAGGAACGAACGATGTGGAAGTCCTAGGAAATGTCTACGTTCAGCTGTTGACGCTATGTCGCTGATGACGCTGATGTGGTGACTTTAAGGAATTTATCAAAGTGAATTTAGTACAATATCTATTAATTTCTTTACGGTTCCAATTTCATTAATTCGATAATTTAAGGATCAACGAATTGTTTCCTCATTTAGATTGCAATAAAGTATTTATTGTTATACTATGTTATTTACAGTACATAATAAAATTTTAACTGTTATAGGTAAAATTATCTAAAACTATAATTTTTGATAGTAATTATTTTTATACATGGCATATAAGTAATACGCAAATACCTTTTAAGAGATTGCGATAGAAGGTGTGAATTCTTAGTGTGTTTTGATATTTTGCTATGTATAATTATATTATAACTGTTATGATATATTTATAATGACACTAGCATAACATGCAGGACTATAAATGAACATTGCAATTGTACGGACGTGCAGAAGCTATGTATTATTGCGGTGTTTACGGTATGTTATGTACAAACTGTCCCCTGTGACTGTTCAGTGCTCAGACAATGGTTGGGATAACGGTCGCGCAATTTCCTCCTCATACGTTGCGGCTTGTTTTATGACTTGTGATGCGCGAACAATTGATGTCGCCAAGACAGACGAATGCTTCTTAGATTTCTACCTTTTGACACGTGTGTCAGCCACAACAGCATGCCTGTATTTTGTATATTAATATATATATTACTCTATACAAAAATTAAAAAATATACTGATGGTGAAGACAACAAAAATGAGTTTTACTTATTTTTATTGTTACAAATGAAAAAAGCATTTATTATTTCTTTGCAGCGATTCCATGGCCCTCCTCTATTTGGCGGAAAAATTGAACAATATATAGCACGAGAAAATAATTACATAATTGAGGAAAATATCTTTTTTAAGAAAAATTCTTTAATTGAATATTCAAAATATGCACCTATACATTTTGAACAATCAATAAAATCATTTTTTTTTAAGATTTATGTACGATATTTACAAATTTATGGTTTATAATCTATTTCAAACACAGCTTTTGAACTCTCAACACAGTGGCTTATAATTTGTTGTTTGTTGGTGGAGTTGGGTCACTAAAGATGGTTGATTTATGTCGCTCTAAATTTTAGAGAACATTTGTCACTATTGTTGCGAAGTATGGCAGGGTGTTAGATCGGGAAACTGTACACGCTTTTGCGATATGAAGCCAATTAGCATAATAGCTCAATAAGCATGCGGCACGCCAGTTTAGCTTGGTCCAATGCCGCTACCAGGTTCACAATGCCCACCATAAACCATGTCAATTTATTTGAATTAGTCTCGTACTTCATTTTGTAAATGAAATTAAATTTTAAGTAACTATTACAAGCTGCGTAGAGTAATGATTCATATTACTTTGGGAATGATGGTAAAAACATTACATCGAGTTTTTGGGGATAATACTGAGTTTATGTTATTCATTTTTTGTTGTTTTATGCGGTAATATAAACTATTTTTTTTTTCCAATTTAAAGTGCGAAAACTCTTGGATTTCATTAATTGATTTTATAAGTATAACAGAGGTACCCTAGGGATGAAAGTTGTCAGTTGTGGCATCAAAATAACCTTTACTTCTGAACTTAGGTGCCAGAGAATCCTGCTGAGGTGAATAACTCGTACTGGATTTTGATTAAAATTTTAACACTAAAGTAGTATAAAATTGGTCAAATTCTTAATGAAGAGTATCAGATGACCATCGTGGACAGTATAGGATATATTAAAGTATTTTTGTAAGTTGTAAGTTGAAAGGATATCGGGTTTTTATCTTACGTTGCTTTTGTAAAAAATTTATCAATTACTGTTAAGACAAATGTAGATATAGGTGAGACGTCATTAATATGTTAAAAAAGTAAGTGTCACGGCCTGTGGAGACGAACGGACAAGGAAGCATTCTCTATTTATTTATGTTGGCCGGTATACAAGCGTAAACCTCTGCCGACCTTTCACATGGACCTATTAATAGAGTAGCTCTGCGTGAGATTTACATTTTGGCTTAACGTTTTGATCTTGGTTCACTACCGCGAATCAATCATCTTTAACGCCAAAACTTCACCGGAAAGGCGTCTATTCTCGACCACTATATGGCCGAAGCCAACAAAATCACATCTCTGTTAGTTTATTTTGTTTCCGAATCGAGTTCTAATTTAGCCCCGTCGAGTCCAATGTTAGCATTTGACCTGCCGCCTGATGATTAATTAAATAGGTTTCGCGCTGGACGTGTTTGTTGAAAATTGAACAGCGCACTCGATTGATTGACATTCTGTTATATTTTGAGTAATGAACACTCGGGTGCGAAACTGTAATTATCACCTTTTTGATCTACCGATCAAATGGTTTTGTGAGTTTCTGATGATTAATCAATATATTATTGGTTCAACGTGTGTATTATTTTATGATAAATGTTAGAAATTTTATGTCTATATGAATATCACCATTGTGCGTGACTCTTGACCTTCAGGAAATGTTATTTGAAACTTTTCTTGTGTTATATTTAATAAAAAAGATATGTAGCGTGCTATGGTATTAATGTAATACAATAATAAGTTTTTATTAGTTAAAATATCAGTGATGCGTACATTGAAGTTTAGCGTTAGAATGTATAACTTAATGTTACGAAATTAATAAGAATGTTGATTCTATCTCAGTATTTAACAAATAATATCTTTTTCAAGATTGTATGTCGTATTCAACTCTTGCGTCCGGGTTTATAGCATGTTATAGTGCGCTATAATTCAATAAAATTACTTAATTATTAAAATGTACTGTTCTGAGTTTAAATAAATTGCTTCTGTACCGAAAAACCATGTTCCTTTGCTTTATAATTAAAAAAACGTGCTACATGCGTGAGTAAATTTCATCTCATAAAAAGAAAATCGGAATGACTTCTTAAATGTATCCAAAAATTTCGTATATCGAAGTTTACGTTGAAGTAAGTTTAAGAAAAATACTGTTAAAGTCAGCCAGGCGATACGTTTAGTATGGGTGCGACTATTACCCCTGCACAATTCTGCTATCGCCCGCTTCATTGTACGCCGCCGATAACATCAGTGTTAAATCGCCTCAACAAATCCTTTCCTTACACGTTCAAATACGTCATTTACAACTGCCAACTCTACTCAAATACCCGGACCGTTTAAAATATGCACTGTATTGAATAACCGACGTGAGTAATCGCGGTTGTGTACGCATTAGCGATAGTTCCGGTTTTTATGTTAGTTTTTTCTATAAACTTATTTTATCGCGACATAAATTTTTCACTCGAGCTCGAAATGAAAGTTATACGGAATTCCTTTAAAAGTATAAGAGTTTCTTTTACTTAGCCCCTCTGGGATTTTGTCCTTCTGTCTTTGAACATATGGCATTTTTTTTTTGTATAAAGAAAAGACATTAGTCTGTTATGTACCAAGGTTAAAAACTATATATACACACACACACACATATATATATATATATTTGATCGTATAGATCAGTTGCTAATCAGATTATGGCTATTTGTTTAATATTCATGTTTGTTACTAGATCAAACTTTTTATAACAGGTTTTACTAATGATGGTAGTGGTAGTCTTGTCTGAGAAGTTTTCCCACTATCAGGCAGTAATGTGCAATTACTGCGTTGCGGTTAATTAGGCGTTGTGGCTAGTCAAATAGTCGATGTAATGCACTTTATTTTGTAATTGAAATGTATTAGATGTATTATTTGTTCAAATTTTTAACAATTACTAACATTTTTTATATATCTATTTTGGCATTTTCAAGCAGTTTTCGTTGTTCTTTACTATGGAGAGCTTCCGTGGCGCATTGGATTACAGGAGTGGTTGAGTCTGGTTGATGGTAGTACTATTCGAATCCATTGGTTAGTTACCACCCTCGATATCAAGTAGTTGCCATAATAGCTATTGCTGTGTTCCGACAGCCATAAACGTGACAGCCAAAAGTATTTTGGACGAACACGCTTCATCATCTACGGGCTAAATATCACTTAACAGACGAGGTCAACTGTTAGCCCGTAACTGATAACAAACGGACTAACTTATGCAAGAAAAAAAACTAATTTTAAGGCGTACGACTATGCTATTAGAATGTAAATTGTTAAATCATTGATTGTACTACGCAAAGGATGCAAAAAGTTAGTTTTTATTATTAATAATTATCGTCTATTATATCAACTTCATAAACCGTTTGAAACTAAATACAGTTTATTGAAATAAGCGATTGCTGTTATAACGAGAGGCGTAAGAGCGTCTTGGCGCCGGCGAGCTTAAATGTATCCGATTACTTGAACGTGGCCAACACTGAAGTATGGAATGATGCCAGCAAGCGGAGCGCAGATGCAACCCCGGGGCGTTCAACCGCTTGATACGATTTAGTGATAGTGCCAAAATCTAGATTTAGTTTTGTTGCGAAAAATATTGAAGCGATTGCCCGATATGAAGCACTTTACTCAACGTTGCAAACGGTTTAATTAAAACAAGACAACATTTAACGCAGTCGCTCACTGAAACTATTTATAAATCTCGATGTAAACTGAAAAATTATGCTATAGTTAGTCTTCTATACTGTTAAAAATATAAATAAATACTCATACATATATAGCACATAGAGTAAAATATGTAATTATAATAAATATATACATATTCGTGGTGTAATGGTCATCCATTTTTGATATTACAAGGAGTGATCGCTTTGGTTCCGGGACCAAATGAATACCTACCTAACACTATTTCAAAATGCAGTAACAGCCTAGCTGTATTCCGGCAGTCATACTTGAACGAAATTCTTCTTTTTCTTTATCACTTATCACCATGTGCAATTGAGATCAAATGTTAGCCCAATGCAAAATGTAGGCTAGGAGACGAACAAAGTTATAAAAGTTTTGTACCAGTCGAATACTCGTACGTCAATTGTTAAGGTAAATCATAGGTAGATATAAAGCCCCGGTACAGTCATTGGATAGCGCTCTATGTGTTTTGACAAATGATATTGACGACAGGTTCTCACACAGCTTGATCTTACTATTAATATGTTACTTGTAACGTTAGTGTTTATAATAGTAATATAGAAAATTAAACAAAAAGTCGTTTTCATAATTATTAATAAACGCAACAAATGAAATCATTTTAAGTTATGGACATTGATTATACATTAAATATCGACGGTATTTATGCTTCAAATTAAAATTTTACTGTCTAATAATAGACGACACCAGGTACGAGTAATTGTGAAATTATAAACAGAGATATTTTCTTTCATGATTTCTCTTCTTTTGGTTCTTTTGGATGTTTGTTATATTTGTGAAGATGTTAAAATGAAATATAATTCATACGAAAAAATACATCACACATCCCTGTTATAAGCTGTCGACTAGCAGGAGATATAATTTCTCAGATTAAAGCGTGTCGTAGGTCATTGACCGTAGTTAAATAACAATTCACGCTTCATAAAGTTGTGTATACTTACAATATTACAAACTTAATTCATAATTAACTCGTATATCTCGGTTGTTAACTGGGTATTGTTTTAAGCATATATACATGACGTGCCATATTTATATCTGATATGTGTATCGTGAATAAAGAAATATAAACAAACGTATCGCAGGTAATCGTTAAGGCAGGGTGTTAGTATTTTATCACCTCATTTATGAGTCCGTGGGGAGCACTGAACATCTATAAGATTTCGTTTCTTGCGTTACCGTCTAGTGATGTGTCATGGGTATAATGTCGTAATATCGAAACAATTTTTACTCTTGTTTCCATGGCGTTAGTGTATTATTTAAAGCCAATAAATTATTTAGAAAGCAATGATCTATTTGAATGAAACCTTTGCGCCCGTAGACTTATTTTTGGTTGAACAGCGCAATAAATTGAACCCAATATGCATATGTCATAAATAATCTGTTCCCTTTAAGACACAAGTAGCTTAAAATAAATGTATGAACAACTCACCAAATGATAACGTTAAATTTAAGCACAATATTCTTAATTAGAAAAATTATCTTTATTTCGCCATTTGAACGCCACGCGTAATATTTTTGTGGCTGAGAATCGACTCATTCAAGCGCAAAGGGTTAACCTCTAAAAGTAACGAGCGATTTATTAGATTTAAAGAACACAATTATCTTCATCACATTTATCGTCATCAGCATCACATCTTACGCTTCTAACAGTTTACGGGACGCGTTATTTTGACGCAACAACGTTCATTTAAATATCACTTTGCTTACAATTGTTCAAATTTCTAGTTTTTTACAATCCCTTATCGCAACATTG
Organism: Pharmacophagus antenor; assembly: GCA_018245475.1. Classification (NCBI taxonomy): domain Eukaryota; kingdom Metazoa; phylum Arthropoda; class Insecta; order Lepidoptera; family Papilionidae; genus Pharmacophagus; species Pharmacophagus antenor. The sequence continues at coordinate 12,647 of DWQX01000548.1, read as the reverse complement.
TTTATTTTTTTCTATAAACGGAAATATATAAATTAATTAATATACCACATTATGGTCTCAATAACAAAACCATGAAAACTTTAACACTAAGTTTACCAACATGGTAAACTTAGTGTTAAAGTCATCACAGCCACATCGAATGTGAACATAAATTTTGTCATTTGAATAAATAGAGATTTAACGTATGGTGATCATTTTGCAATTCATAGTACGATAGATAAAAGAGCAAATGATATGTTTGAATGAATCCCCAGCCGTACAAACAAACTTTCCGCTGTCGCCCGTATGGAGATATGTAATCTGCATTTATCCTGTGTTAAGCGTTTTCCGCAGTCCAGTTAATACTGTAATTACACTTGCTACGATGTGTGTGTGTGTATGTGGGTGTAGATGATACAAGCGCAAACTGTAATTAGTCTGCCATTAAACCACACCACGACCGTGATTTGATTAATGATAGCCGGGGACACGAATGTCAGATTCGGTGGTATCGATACGACGCGTTGTTTTTCGATGATCGATATCGATATGTTCACATCACTATTGCCATTGTATAGTCGATGCGCCTGTGAGTTATGGTTACGAGGGTGAATAGAAATTTGTTGAATTATAGCAATTTTAAAGGACTTGTTAAATTTTTCCTCTGTTAGCCGTTTATTAACCACAACGATTACCTTTAAACATTTTAATGTATCAAATAATATTAGAGAGATCTATTTAATATATTCACATAGTTGAATACACTATTCAAAAGTACAATGACATGTTTTTTATACAGTTTTAGCATGCATAAACCTTAGGTATTCATTTGTTTGCCGAGAAGTTTTTTATTTGTTAAGTTACTGCAAAGCCAATATTGCTCAAGCACTTGCACCCGGAACTTCCGTATTTGCGGACATTTGGCTTTGCGCTGTTTATACATCAAAGTGTGTGTTCGCAAACAATGACATAGCCAAACAATGCGGATATGTCCATGGCTTTAAGAGGATCATGTCGCACATATTATCGTGCTATCCTAAAGAGAATTAGGTTAAAGGTAGTATTATATTATATCTTAATTACATATTTGATTACTAGCTGTATAAAAATAAATATGACAATATATCGTGACCTGTGACATTACTGATAAACATAGAACAGACATTTCGTTTTGGTATACAAAATCATTCATAGCAGAACTTTAGGTAAAACTTTATATTACTTTACGAAAAAAATGTATTAGTTACAGTAAGTATTACATTTTACCTTAAATTTATATATACATTATCGCCATATTAATGACATCTTTATTAATAAAGATATAGAGAATAGATAATTCCTTTTAGCATACAAAGCTAACCTTTTATTAGTTTATCAATAAAAATACGTAACTAAAACTAAAAGCTAAAACATTGCATAGTCTTCTTGAATTCTATTACCGTTTATTCGATCATATTTATTATGAAGTGCATTTAAGGTATGGTTTATTACAAAAAAATCTCAGAAGGTAATCGTAGATTTTGCTTAACAATGTTAACTTATCGTGCTAACGAAGAATAAAATATACGGAAAGGCTTGTTTTTCGATGCCATAACCTCCATAATGTATAACATTCATTTAATGTGATGTAGTAATATCCTGTAATATTCACAAAACCGCACTGAACAAGCTTTGACCGCCAATCCACTAACTTTGTAGACTAATTATTATTAAAAGTTTGCAAAATCGTCGCCGCTCTCAAAACTTTGGATGCCTAAATTAGATTACATTGTCATTTTAGTTAAAACCTATAAGTTATTTTAAAAACTATTTGGAAAATTTTCAAAATTAGAATAAGGCATTTTAGGTCCATTTTTAAAGCACGTGATTGAAACTGTTTTTATATTATTTGTTTACGTCATCATTAATTATATATACTACGGAGTTCGCAACTAATGTTCTCTTATGGCGAAGACAAGTTATTGATATAAATATAATAGTTATAAGACAACAAATCAACTTTATTGTTATAAAACTATAAGCTTACATAGTGTAAAATAACATGACTATTATTATTTGCATATAACGTTTCAGTTACCCCTATTCTTCTGTGTAATGTTTGTATAAATAAAGTATTATAAATTTGATTTGTTATTATCAGGTACATTATCTGCACTGATCACACCATTACGTAAGTATAGTAAGCTCCAGAAGTGGGATTCACAAAAGAAAAAGCGAAAATTTATACATTAAACGACGTCATTGGTAAAATGACGCAATAAATCGTGTAAATTTTATTACTAGTGTTGCGTTGACAGAGTTCCCATTTTATTAGAGAAGTTAGTGATTTATTTTTAGCGTCGTTGAGAAACTTCCTTTGAGTCGGATATTAATGTAAATACTTTTAACACAGTTTGAAATAGAAAATGTTTGCTTAACGTCGCCTTCAGTCATTTTGTAAGTCATAATGGAATTGTATTTACTGTTGTCTATGTATTTCAATGCTTTGATGAATTACGGAGGACTATGAAATATTTATATGATGTAAACGGCAAACGGTAAAGCTAGCTTACTCATGGATAAAACATACTAGTATCAAATAGTACTACTCCTGAGTTTATTACGAGTATATACAGATTTAATACGAACTAAACTGTAAAACCAAATATGTGTTGATTAGTTCCATACTTTAATTTGAATGTATTTACGTGTGTAATTTTTTTATGTTACAAATAGTATTACTGAAGACAACTAGATAGAAGTAAACGATTTATGTTTGTACATATGTACTTTTGAATAGGATGAAAAAATGTTGTTGTTTACTGTGTAATCAACGTTGTTGTGCAATATAATACTTATTCAATTAGTCAACATAAGATTTAATAGTAATGATTTTCATTAATTACATCAGGAGCTAACCAAAGTTTAGAGCGTGAAGGGGTTTCTTCAAGGTCTGCAAAACTCAAGGGATACTCCCATAGTTGCTGGCGTCTCAGCTGTGGTGGGCGCTCTAGATCCGGTGAGCCGCATGTCCGTATGACCAGCTCTTTGATAAAAAGAAAAAGAAATTGATAAAACATGCACTATAATGTTAAAACTAAATGCTTTCTTTTTATTTTTGTTTTATGAACTTTATGTTAATAGATGCTCAATTTCAAAATCCACAGTAATGTTAAATTGCGTGGATAACAATATTGAAACCTTTCTTGCAATATAGCTTGCAATATAAATAAGAAACTCGTAATATTCCATTAATTCATATTGGTATATTCCATTTCCTCATGAGCCTTATATGACGATTTGAAGAAGACTTATTCAGATGGCTGTTTTGACTGGCCTTTTGCCACTACCGGTTTATTGCGTAGCACTGGACTCTTATTAGATTAGGTAGAGCGGAAATCGTGCTCAGTGACGTGTACTTGGAGAGGCCTATGTCCAGCTGTGGACGTATGGGCTGACGATGATGAACTTCTAAAGCCAGAGAATTCGGCATGAAGATGTTAATTCTTCCGTATGATGTAGAGCTCTTTAAGAGAAAATTCTTTTTTAGTTCAGTACAATTTAACATTAATGATTATGTTTGCAAATGGGATCGTGGCCCTAGAAAAATTCCATTTATCTTTATTTTGTATACCACTATTATAAATCAAATGTCTGTGGTAACATATTTAATATTTATTTAGCTTTTCGACAATAAGGCGAACATAATAATTTATGTTTTAAAAGGTCTATAACGTAACTTAAACAGGTTAGCGGCATCGATGGAAGGAGTTAATAAAAAAACCTCGATTCCTCCCCGGGAGCACCGCGGCTGCGCGTTATTTTTATTTTAACGGTGACACAAATTGAGGTTCGTTTTTTATGAGAATATTCCCGTTACTTGCTTTAACAAACTTTCCAAGTGCCTTTATTGAATTTTCTCAAGTTTTGATAGGTTTTTCCCTGCGACTTTTTTTTTCTTTTGTTGCGTTTCGTTACAAAGTTGTGTCGCTTAAGTAACTTAGACGCGAAACATTGTTTGATAAACGTTGGTTTAATTTAAACGTAACAGTCATGTTTAATTACATTTTTTTTTGTATCCTAACTTTTTATATATTATTTGAAATTATGAAAAGAAATATATAACAGTTTGCTTAATCTATTGCTGGATTATCTTAATAGTAAAGCATCACCACGGCACCAATTTCCGCCGTCTTCAATGGGGGAAAATTTTACTAAGTGACCCTATCTTAGCACTATTACAGTATAGTAATATAGTACTATTCACATTAGAATGCATGGCGTATTATTTGTTATCCGGTACACTTTGTCCACGTTGTATATTATTTGTATAAAAGAAGTAAGCATTATAATAGCTTACTATTAGTCCTTGTAAGCACAAGTTCAGCGTAGCAAATTGCAAGTCTTGTGTGACATAATGTGTTAAATTTCACGAGTTCTTACAAGCTAATTATTCTGCACTCCCATCCGTTGTGCTAACGGTTCGCCTATTTCTGGATGTGTCGTTGTACGGATGATGTATGATTCCCCGTGGACGCACGTCTAGTTAAAATGCAATGCATGTTGCTCGGCGACGATGTGCTTTAAGCATTTAGATTTATAGCGAGCGTTTGATATTAGGTGCACGCATGCGTGATAGACGAGCTATATTTATCACCGTAATTTTTTAGGGAATTTCTGCGGTTCGTAAATCAAATAAAATGGTTGATTACAGCCTGCTTCTAAGTTTGTGTGCTTTAACGCATAAAACCGCATCATCTCTTAACCATTAGATGATACTTTGGTTAAGTGTAAACTTATAAATAGGGGGAAAGGTGAATTTCAATAACTCTTTTAACCGCCAGTCAGAAAGAAGTGTGATAAAATATTTAAATTAACTTAAATTTAAAAACCACCAATGTTTCCAAATTTTAATTTGAAAAATCCAATCGATGATCATGACGATGTACATGAATTTAAAAAAATAAAAGGAAATATATATGTTTAAAAATATGGTTACCTTTATGAATAAATATCTAAAACTAAACGTTTAAGTCTCGAAGAGTCTAGTGACTTTTACATAAAATATTTTAATGTTTCCTACGTTGATACGATTAACATATGATTACAATGACCGTTATATTGTCGCGGCGGAGCTTCATTGTCAGTCAGGAGTCTCTTATAAATATGATATGTGTAATATAACATTCAAATCAATACAGGACGCCTGTCACAGTTATTGGATAATGGTATGATGTCTATGGTAATATTATACTCTTTATTACGGACTAAGCAAATGTTCGTTGAAGCTTACATTATCAATTCAAAACTTGTTTATAAAGAAGTATTGAAACAAATGGTCAAGTGCGAGCCGGATTCCATATCATGAACGCCAACATATCACGTTTCTAGTATTATTTTATTTTTGTTTTTTTTTATTGTCTCAGCCATAAAAGTATACAGTTCGTGAAAAATTCAACTTTCTACCTATCACACTATGAGTTAAAGCCCGCTGACAGACGATATGGCTTACACGGTTCCGTTTTCACTCTTTTGGGTATGTAACTTTAAAAGTTACGATAAAATCTAAAATATCATAGTTTATTATGTTTTCGTTGTCATTTCATACCCTGTCCCGGATTACTTCAATTTATTTTTTTTAAAATTTCAAATACCAGACTAAAAACTTGAATACACTTAAAACGACTTACAGAGAGCATAAAACTAATTAACACGAGCAGATCATGAAAAATGAAACGCTAGCTGGTAAGTATGAAGTCTAGTTAAGCAACGCTTGTGCTTGTCTAACTTTAAAAATAAATTCGCCCTGCAATTTCTGTAGATGCAATGAGCATAAAAAAGTCTTGTACTTCATTGCAATTTTATAAAACTGTCGTTCCGTCCGACGAAACCTTTTCATTTATTACGAGGAGACGTCGGAAGTTTTACTCAGAAAAACTGTCGCTTTGGCTCGCATTGACCGATATAGCTACGGTCCGAGGGCTAAACTTTTAATTACACTTTTGGGTTAAACGACGGGTTATTTTAGATTTACACTGGGAGAAAGATTGAGCGATACGGGATGACTACGATTTTGATTGAGCGATACAGAATACGTTTACATTACTTTTTCGTATTAATTTTATATTTTTTTATTTGCCTGTTTACCACTTTAATTAAAATATGCATTATAAGGCAAATTATTATTATTTTTTAATTTAGTTTCTACCTTTGCGTATAAAATAACGTTCTTATGCAGATTATTTCTGCTAGAATAACATCCAATCAAGTACTTGTTTTAACAGTTGTTTGCGCCCTCGTTGGCGATAAAGTTCGAATTGCGTTACAAATTCCTTATCATTATTGACAATCATTTTCCAAGCGGGGTAAGTATGTCTTTACGAAGAAAACTTTATTTCCCCCTTCCTTATGTCGGAGATTAGCAACTTTTTAATACTCGTTATCAGAATAAAGCCTTTTGACAAGCATTTCCGTACAGTACGACATTCTTTCTTTATCTTCTGTAATATTTTACTTCTTTTGTATAAGCCTTGCTAATATATTTCTTTCCGCAATTAAACCTGTTATATTTATAAAAATGTTACCATAAATTAATTGTTCGCTATTATAGTATTTTGTATATTAAGTAGGATAGCGAAGTAAGATATCCAGTTCAAATCTAGATTCAGGATTTTGGATAAGACTATAGTTTTATAAAAAATTCGCAAATATTACCTTAAATTCAGAATTACATTATTGTTCAGTGACAATTATTGTAATTCATCTATCAGTATGAAAAACGATTTTGTAGCTCAATCAGTTCAGGGGTGGATTGGACAGCCTCGGTTTTGTCGTGATTGTCAATTTGAATGCCAAACTTTTTCATTTAACTTTCGTGTGCCTAACTTTTCACAACATTCTTTCCGAGTTGGTATTTTTGGGGCTCCATGTTAAAAACGAAATTTTCGGTAATTTAATTTTTAACGTTACGCCTAAAGGTACACCTGGTACGCTTGTAACAAGGTTTCCCTCTTTCCCCTGTCAAAATATTACTTCTAATCTCGGTTCCAAATGCAATTCCAAAAATTTACAAGTGAATTAGAGCCTCGATAAAAATTCATGAAATAAATCTTTTTTCTAATTCGGTACTTAAAAAAAGAACATATTTTCGAACACTAATTATTCTTAATATTTAATACTTAACAAGAGAAATGGATAAATCAAATTAGTACATTCAATTTTTAAAATCAGTTCATCAGTTGGTGTATTAATTAAAACAGTTGTATAATAACAGAGCTCTTGATAATATCACTGCCATTTATTCCTAACAACCTTTAATCTTCATCATAAATTTACTTTCAGTTTTACTAAACGTGTAATATATAAAATAAACTACTATTGGTGGATAGTAAGGCAGTATATTTGAACCGTTTACTTTCATTAAACCATTGTAGTTGCTGCGGTGAGACTTGATTCGGAGTCGAGTTAGTTGTAGATTTGTTACTAGATGGCCTGTCTCGAGCAGGCTTGCCGTTTTCTTATAAAGCATTTGCTGCTGATCGTGGTTCAGTGCGAACCCAATACGCTAGAACATTGTGTATTGTTGATAATCAAAAAGTTCTGAATGTAGGTATATTATGTTCATAAAGTAAACAAACAACCTGATAGAATTAAATACAATTACTACTGAATGCGCAGTCTTGGAGTAAACAATATTTTTTTCTAAACAGTTTATTTATTCACAATTATAAAGTTAACATGAAGTTAAATTTCCATTTTTATAATTTTTTTTATTCTAATTGTTCTGCCTTGCTAGTCTTTATATTTTATTTATCGAGTCTTTAGTTTTATGCCTGTAAAATTTTGAATTTACGGACATCATTTCCTTTAACGAAGATAATCGTGATATTTCCCAACAAAGAATAGTGTAATATATTACCGCATACATTTATTTCACTTGCGTGTAGCTTTTCGGCTAGAGAAAAACGTATTAATTATTGCTTTCATCTGTTTATTTCAACGGCTATGCTCCGTGCCACGGAAATGCTCCACGTAGCTGGATTTCGGCAATAAATTACGTAATGTAATAGCTGGGATAGTATTGTAGACGTTATTAATAAGCCATGACGTGAAATATATGGCCCGGGTTCACATACGCGGAGTGTGCCCGTTGGATACGCTGCACGGACGTTGGTTACGACGTTGGCGAATTGCATACACGGCCTTAGCGCTTAAGTAATGCAGGCTTTCAGACCTTTTCATTTCGTTTTCAACGTACCATCAGTTCCCGAATGTAAATATTAACTTTGAAAGTTTATTTATTATGTAGATCAATAGAGTATTGAAAAAGTCCCTATTTCGTTAATCTGTGTCGCATCGAAATTTTCATGTCATCACTCCATAACACGAGTATGATGGTCAGAACTGCTACTATTGTCCTTTACACGTGAATACATTACAATGTTACACGTTTTAGATATGAGTCAATTATTAATGAATCTGCTGCTGCTGCTGCTGCTGCTGGTTTCAGTGAAGTTTGCGCTGTTAGTCTTATTGACGACTATTACAGCTTCATCGAAACTGGCTCGCGAATCCGGTGATCCGCGAGCTATCAATTATTGAATCTACTGCGATTAGCACTTTGAAACGAATTCTTTTAAACAAAATTTTTCCTGACTATAGATAATTAAAATATTTAAAAGCAAAGGTACTGTAAATTATCTGATTGTTTGATGTGATCTGATTGATGTGATGTACTTTAAAAATATATTGGTTTCATTGCTTAAGCAAAAATAATATATATCATCATTAGCAACAATAGAATACAAAAGTAATTACCATGCATAAAAAAATCTTTAAATACCAAGTATTTTTATATTGATTGCTTAATCTAGTTTTTCGGATATAAACCTAGTGTTCGTTAATGTTCAGAGGTATAAGGTTACGTAAATTGTTATGTTATAACTTAAGCCATTAATATTAAAAATCGAAAGTGTCAACAGGAGCAGTGTAAGTAAGTCGGATCGGTCTAGCAAAGAGGATTACTGAGGCTTCTGTGAATTGCGCAAGATAGGTTGGAGTCCGAGCCAGATTCTTTTGTTGCTCGCTAGATTTCATCGCAGATTAAAACTTCTCTTTTTTCTTCATCTGGCTTCGGTTTCGCTGTTAATGGTTTCCTTTTATCGGGTTATTCTATCGATTTAAATGCGAGACTCGCAATCTCTGTAGGTGTTGTTTTATTTTTTAATTTAAGCTTGCTTTGTGTATAGAATAAATAAGTATAAATAAATATTTGAACGTTGAATCGATTTTTTTGTTGCATGAAATGTTTTGGTTAATTACACTGTATTATCTATAATAATGTATTACGGTTATAAGTTATACTAAAAAAGAACAAATTGAGTAAATTATACACAGAAGTTGCTTAATATTTGCACATCTAAATTTTTAAGATACTTGTAATAGATATGCTTAACGAAATAAATATTTCCGTATTTATATATTACAAATGTTTGACAATTTTTTTTAGGCAAAAGTTTTTATATTCATTATTTAATTATAGCACTATAAAATAACAAAAAATAAAATAAAACTTATCGGGCAATTTTTAAGTAAAATAACTCAGAGTTTTGGAAAGGAAATTTCACAATTAAATGATATTTAATTAAAAATAATAAAAAAAAAGTATTTGATAAATTTTATAGGAATAGTTGATACGTATGTAATTAATGTCTTGTTTTTTAATAGTGATAGAAAAAAAATCAAGGAGCATTAGCACGTTTTAACCACACCGATATTAGCTGTAGAATGTAGTTTTTACATTACTGCAACCTAGTAGATTAGCATTAGAATCTGAGTCAGTTCACATTCAGTACAATTAATTCGGGGGAATGTTCGACAATAATGTGCTGCGAACGTTTATTTGATAACCATTATATTAGTAAGACGGAATGCTACTCGTGTGCTAAACAGAACAATTCTGCTCTACGCAGTTTACGACTTGGCACAGATTCGATCATTAGACCTGTTACACACAATGATTTCGATGCGCATTCAATGAACGTTCTTGGTCCATTTAAATTCCTTAAAGCTTCGAGACGTTAACACCGTATTCCAGTGCTAGATGTAACATGCTGTGTGGTAGAGCGATCGAAATTGAATGCGTGTGAAGCGCTCAGGTAAATTGCTGTGGCATAGCGATGGAATGCGTTACCTTCAACAAAGCCTTAAAGATAATTACACTATTAAACTTAAAAATTCATATTCCATAGGAAGTTCTGTATTAGTTTAACACGTAAGTTTAAATTAGACACACTTCTTTTATTTAATACGTAATCTAGGTTCGAGTATAAAGGAAACCATTAACAAAGATTATTTTCTTTTTAATGACAGCTTTTCGTTTACTGTAGATCAATCTCTCTGTTGCTAGTGAAATTGTGGTGCTACAAGAGATATAATCTTATCATGTAATAAGTGCGATGGCGTATTATACAATATTTATTTAGTCGCTACAGAAAACCCTTATATTATAAATCGAAGAAGCGCAGAATGTACTTGTTTATGGCACATCGAAAGTGAATCTATTTTCATGTAGTTCTAATGCAATGCTTGATATGAACTCAATCTGCCTGGTGTATAATTATTGTATTACATTGTAACATCCAGATATAGGCTCATAAAATGTCATAACAAATAATTCTAGTTTACGATTTCATATATAAACTAGCATTATTGTTTTAACTTTATAGTGTTATGAATATATGATAAATGTCGATTAATGTGCCATAAGTTTTGAAATAAACTAACAGTAACATTTGTAAATAATCATTCTTTTTGCTAATACAAAAATAATAATTCGTATAGTATCTCTGTATTTACGCCTTATATTCTGATAGTAATAATAATTCTAAATAGTTTCGTTTCCAGCTTTTAATTCTGCATCAGCTAGTTTTTCTTTTTATTAAATATATTAATCTGACGAGCACAATGTAACGATTAAGATGTGTACACGGCGTCACATTGTGCTCTTCGACTTGAAACAAGAAGTTTAGTATTAATAACACAGTATTTTATAGCGCCACAGTGATCTACAAACTAGAAAACAAAAACACTTGCATACTGCTGCCAGTAACTTTAAGCAGACGCTGCATGTACTTAGTAGGTCTCCGGCAACAGAGACTTGCCCACAGAGTGAACAATTTATCGCTTAATATGTATCAAAATACATAGTTTAATGTAATTATGTAACGTTATTACATTAGTAACATATATTTAAATTATTAACAAACCTAAAAATAGTAAAAAATCTTTCAGATGTAGTTTTATTTTCAATTTGAGGGTTACTAGAACAGTATTAAAAGTGGTAAAGAACGATTTTCGATTTGAGTTTGGTATTGCAGTGGTTTGCGGCGGTGGTCGTGGTGGTCGCTTGTAATTGCTTCATCGCGTGCGGCGGGGCGTGACGGTGACACTTGCGGTCTGCACACGTTGACAGCTCTCACTCGGGAGCGTCCATCACGAATAACAGGATCGTTACTATTCCTTTATACGTTAATTTACGAGATGAGTCGATGTATAGTTCCATCCGGATCTAACCTGCTTCCATTTCCTTAAGATTCGAAGTGCATATTGCGCGAGCAACTTTTTATAATACTTTCATATGTTCAGAAATTGTATCTGCCTACTGAGTAATTTTTTCAAAAGCTTTAGTGAAACAAAAAAAATATTTTTTTACCATCATTACATATACTAGTAAAGTAGTATTTTAAATATTTGTCTGCAAAATATCCACATTTATGAAAATATAATTTAAAAATTTACACTTTAGACCTTAACCTATTTGTTGCTAAATTTTAAAACATATGTAAAAAGATGTGAAAGGAATTCATTTCTTTTACGGAGTATTAATGGAAGTGAACTATTAATTAGATTTAACTGCTGTTAAAACTAAAAGTGTTTCATTATCGTTGGCAAAAACAGAACACTTGACTGCTTGGCACTGGATCAAAGGTGTTATTTTGTGTTTGTTAACAACCATCATTCGGAGTCCTATTCATGATATCGAAAATCTTTACATTTATTTAAAAACGAGACAATTGTGGCAAAACCTCAATTTTTTCACCTAAAGGTACCATCATAAGCAATTTCGAATGTGATTTGTAGTAAACTAAACTCGTTTTTTTGAGAATAATATCTATTCTAAACACATTCCTAACAATATCAAAATGTAATTTATGTACCATAACTCTTGTTCTGTTTGTTTAATTGCCAATTATTATACACTGCCGGCCAAAAGTTTGAGACCACCTTAAAAAAATTACAATATTGAATAAAACTCCAAAAGTTAGAGCTCTACAAATTATTTATTTATCTTATTAAATAGGGAACTTGTTATGTAACATAAAATAATAATTTGATTGGTCGCGTAGCTGTTCGTAAACCACTGTTCCGACCACAAAACAAAAAGAAACGTCTGCAGTGGGCTCATACTCATCGATATTGGACTGAAGAAGACTTTAAAAAAGTTCTTTGGACTGATGAATCGAAGTTCGAAGTATTCGGTTCGAAGAGTTTGAAAACAGATTGGCATCTCGAAGTCTTCTCTTTACTGTACGTTGTAGTGCCGAAGAAATTGATGTTGCCAGACTGTGTAGTGCCAACAGTCAAACATGGTGGAGGCTCTATTATGGTCTGGGGATGTTTCTCTGGCT
>DWQX01000547.1:0-40549 GCA_018245475.1 Pharmacophagus antenor | reverse complement strand
TATATATATATATATACTCTAACAATCTGTATTGATTATTTCGAAAACCTTTACGTTGTTAGGCCTGTATTTGTGTTGTAAGGCAGCTATGAGAGGGGGCAACACATTGTAATTTCACTAACTACAGTTCTTTAACTAATGCGACCGTAGACGTCACATTAAGAAATTTACAAATAGTTTAAAGTGGTTTGCTATATCCTTTTTAATAAGAATAATTAAAACAATAACATTTATGACTGGCTGATTTGTATGATTTTATTAAAATGTATATTTTTATGCTTTATTAAAATCATTAAGTACATGTTAACTTTAATGCAAACAAATTCTTTAATCTGCACACAATTGAATTTGTGTCCTTACGTCCATTTAGATCCTCATTATAAACCAGCGTTGCAGTATAGGTGTAGACTGTACGAAGATGAATAAAGTTTCCCATGATCGGTACTATTTTATTACATTATATGAGATACTTTGTAATGCATCATTTTCTTTTTTTTGATTCTCTTTTTTAAAATTTCCCTGTTACAGTTAAGAATACCCGTATAATTATGTATTAAATGAACAAGAATTATGTTCAGTCTGTGACGTTGAATTGGAAGAAAGTTTATTTCAATGATTTGAATAATCGATTCGTATTATGAACACCATGACTGTAAAACAAGATGAACACATAGTGTGCTACGATGAAAGGTAAGGGTTACTTCACACTTGACTGTACCCTCTGATTTTATACTGAATGTGTTTTCTAAATTATTATTATTTATGTTGCCGTAAGAAACTTAAATTATTTCCCGAGTATACAAATTATTGCCAATGAAAGTGATCGTTGAATTCGTTCACTTTTTTATGTTTTATTTTTTTTACAGTAATATCTCTAATTCTGTTTTTGTTAAAAAACCTTGTTACGTTTTTTAATGCTTTATCAGCTATTTTGAAGATTAGTCGGAATAAATAGTCGGATAAAGGCAAAGATATTGTAAGTGTCGAGTAAACTTTCATTTATTAGTTGATATTACAAACATTTTAATTCTATTTTTATATAAATACATCATATTCAATATTTATCAATTTACGTCACATTGCTTGCAGCGCAAATTGATGAATTAGCATTATTCGTTTGTGTTATCACCACATGCCATAATTTGGACTGCATCTGAAGCTCCCGTGAGTATATATAATAATTATTATTAATTTTCGACCTGAATTATTAATTTTAAATTCGTCTTGAGGTTTATAAATTTAGAATTATTATTAGGGTAAATAAAATCAATTTCATTGTAAATAACGAAAACTACAGAATATTAAAACAGTTAAATAATAATAAAATCTAACCAGCACAACCAAAAAAGGAGTCTTCCGGCCGTAATATTCTTAATGGCTGCGAATATATTTATTATATATTAGTTTTCTTTAAATCGTTGAAAGTAATCGATACGGATTAGTGTACTAATGCTGCAAAAATGTTCTATTTTTTTTTCGACAATGAACGGAAATGTAATGCCACATTCCGTAACACGTGCGGTCCCATATTCGAATCACGAAACCACGTGTTACAGGCAGTTAAAATTATTATATATCATCATGAGTTACGCCAAAGCAGTTTGTCGTGTTATAAAGCCCTAAACTGAAAAACCATAAGAACATTGCCACCGATGGTATCACCTGTCGTTTCCCACGCCGCCGGGACTCCGCTGCCCCCTCCATTATCTATCTGATATGCTTACGTTGACAGCTTACGCAGTACATTACGGTCGCAATAACGTCATTACATTGTACTTTACATCGATACATAATTTCACTAAATATCGATTTATAAATATGTATCATACACGTTAATATTTATCTGTAAATTATGAAATGTATAATTATTAATATTCAAACAGTAAATAACTTTAGTAATTGGCATTCGTATAAATATATGACTTTGTATAAACATTTTCGAACATGTTATGATGAGAAACTTTTGTGTACTCGTATTATAGAATAAAACAGGACGTATAACAAATTATCTTTTAAAAATCTCATAAAAAATAGTACAATTCGTCATACAAATAAATAATTGAATGCATATCAAAAATTTCAAATTTACGAAGAAGTTTTAAAATAAATATGATGTCATAATTAAAATAAATGTTTGCGTTAGAATTATTTCTTTACCAATCTCTTGTTTTAAGTTATAGGTGTATTCAAATAATTCATTTTTCTTGCTTTAATTGTTGTAATACTAATACTTAAAGAAAAGCTTAATTTGCAAGGAAATGCGGCCGTGGAATTTGTTTAAGCCAGTATTATTATTTATCATTTATCGTCATATTACGTATATCGTAGGTGTATATATGTTGTTGACTTGACAATATTATTAGTTATACGAACAGAAAAAATAAAACATATTTGTTTCCTTTTTAAAAGCCTGTTAAGTTTTATTTTATGGTTTTCTTGGTAGTATACGGTGTAAATCTTATATTTATTGTAATTTTTTTTGAAAAAAACAATATGAAACCTTTGTGCGTGCTTTCTTAATATCTTTAGAACAATAATGAGTTTTTATTTATCAAACTTGCATCTCGTTAGTGACGTATTTAATTACAGTGAAGACATTTCATCTATAAAACAGTAGTCTTAAAATTAAAAATAATCAACGTTCCACCTCTGTTCCGAAGTTGTCATTTTGACACGTTTGACGGAGGATAAACAAAATTGTTTCGCTTGAAAATTATAGACATATTAACGTTTTTTTGTTTCATAAACCAACACGGACACGTACGGCCGTGATATATCGATTCGGATACGATCGTTTCGTTACAAATGGATGTTGCTCATTGCGGTGTGTGCGCCACGCGACAATCATTATCTTCAGGGTACCGCGTATCGTTACGCAGTAGGTCCCGAGGCCGCAATTACACCGTATGGTGCCATCGACTCTCGGCCGCCGCTAATAATCTATTAATGGTAAACGCCGCGACTCGTAATTGCTATGCTTGACTTTTGAGGGCGCTATGTCCACGTAAACACGTGTTCGGTTTGATTGAGGAATGATAACAATTTTTCCAATTCGCACAGTTTTTTCTTTTCAATGAAAACGAAACCAACAGACGTTTGTGACGTGCACATACTCATTACAGTCTACTTCCACGTTTACGAGTTGCTATTTTACAAGTTATTTTAATGAACACATGCCTTCAATTTCGCACGATGTTAAGTGACAACGAGGCCGTAGATAGTGAAGCGGGCTCTCTCAAAGTTATCTAGCTCTTACATGCATGATTGTCAAAACAAAATCAAAAGCAGTTATTAAAGGGAGTTAAATTTGAGGGATGTAAACTCACATTCGTCTAGACTCCACTTCATGTAGCACTTCGACCGGACTCGGTTTTTAACCCTTTGTGGACTTATTAAATTTGTATATGGAAATACCCCGATAGAGAAGCATCAGTATTGATTCTTAAATAGATTAATCAGGTATTTAAACTCGTTTAGAGAAACTATATGCCTTGTGTTGGCGGAGAGCAGGTGTAAAAGCAGGATAAGAAGGCCTTAGTGGCTGAGTGTAAGCATATGTCCATAAAAGGTTAAAGGCAAGAAGTGAAGCATTGCGCTATGACAGATGAAGGTTTCTGAGATGTTAAGTGTCTTAGACCCAGTATTTTAACCAACACCTTTCTCTCCGGGACTACTTGGCCGGTCTGCGACTATAGCGACATACCTCTAATAAAGAAGTTACTGCCATACGGAAATACGTACATAGCCTAATCTATTTCGGCTCATCCGGAAAGAGAATTTTAATTAAGAAAAGTTACTATAAAGCGCTTGTATAATATATTGTATTTTGTACGAGAAAATGGTGTCGACGACGAATTACAATCGCATGTCTCAACTTTGTTTTTTTTTTATTGAGGCACATTTTGAGTAATTTAAAAAGAAACAGTTGTTGCGCGAAGGTTAATTGATACTTTTCATTTACATATTTGTGGCATATTGTCAATAAAGGTAAACGGTATAATTAAACAACCGGATACAGGGGTACCCTAGAGCTGACATTTCAACTATGACCTTCCCCCGCGAGTCATTCGTTGTGGCATTAGTGTTGGGTTGTATGCACGAGATTGCATATTTGTATTACTAGCAGTGATCGAAACAGGCTGAAAATATATTTACGTAAACTTTGAGGAACAGAGTAAAAAAGTGGAGACTTCCTTAATTTTTCTTTTACGGGACATCATCCGGGTCATTAGAAAAATGTTAGTAATATTGTAAAACAATTAGATTATTATTAAATTATTTAGTTTAGGTAAATACATTCAGCCTATTCGGATCACTGATTATTGGAGAGCGTATTTGTATGAGTCATGCACACGGCTTAGCCGATGTAATTAACCACTGTTGATAAATTGAAATAGTGATGTGCCTATGTCTATAATTCCTCATTACCAAACGGTACAGCAACAACCAGTTTATAATCGTAATGGATTAAAGGTGCGCCATAAGTTTATAATTGATATATTATACTCGATATAATTTTCAATCACCATTTTCTTGCACTTTTATCCCTTTAAATAGATACTTCTAATTTTTTTTATAACATTATTTTATCCAACATAGGCGTGTGTCAGAATTATAGTCTAAAATGACCATGCTAATACAAATCATCTTTACTTATTGCTTTAATAATATGAGTAAAATGTCAGTCTAGAAATGTATACGAAACAAAATATGGCACCATTTGATAGAATTTCTTGAATATTCAGAGTTAACAATAATATTTTAGCATAAAAGATTATAAAATATTTTTTTAATACACTGGAAGTTGCAAAAAGGAAGGGGAATTTTGGTTAAATTTTTCCAGCCTGAGAGATAAAATACTTATTTTCAGGACCAACTTCATAGAACAATCAATGTAAATCAAACCGTGTCCATACAACAGAATAGAAATATCGAAAAAAAAAATACCCATCGATTTAAGCACTTGTCCGAGCAAATAACTGTTGAACTAAAATTTTATTCCATTGCAGTCGAAAATAAATCGTAGCACTTTGCAGACAAATCACATTTTCGTTAGAAACGTTCGATCACGTATCAATTATTTTCGAGCATAGTAGTCATCACATCACGTCGTTGTAAATAATCCTACAATGTAGCGATAGTTCACATGATTATAATACATTAACATTTCTTTCATAAATTTCCGGCATGAAAATTTAAATATCCCCACTTTAGCAATTTCATTAGCTCTTAACACAGGGTTTACTGGACGCGTCACTTTCATGAATCAACTTTTGATTAAACAGTTTTTCTCAGGTCTGTTTTTTTTTCATAGTTTATGGCAACATTGCTTCTAATTTTTTAATTCTACTTTTTGAAAGAAAAAATTAGAATCAATGTAATTTAAAATTCATTAACGCTGCATATTACCACGGCCTTGAAAAGGAAACCATGAAAAATTTCCGTAGTGTTAAAACATATTTCCCTGCTGCTGAAATACAAATTTAGATGCAATACGGCTACAGAGATTATCCATTTTTGCAAGAAATTCTAGTAACACAATTTATTAAAATTAAGGTAATACAAGATGGTTAAAAGGTTGACGCGTGACTTGTGAGTTATCAGCACAGAGTTTGAAGGGTTAACTAATTATGGACAGTGTCATACAATACGAAAAGTGTGGCTTATGGAACTAGAGCATTAATAAAACTAAAATTAACAATACACATTTAGCATTTTTTACATGTAATGCTAAGGTAAAAGTGATAAATATCACATAATTTTTATCACCTTGTATGATTCACATGGGTTTTTCAGTGTACGAGCTTTACAGGCGTGACTCTGATTTGTGAATAAGTGGCCCTAAAGTGAGAATTGCTTGTTGTTAACATGTATTCTAAAATTTTTCAGTTAGTTGAAGATTAAATGCTTGCTTTTGAATTATCAATGCTTCTGCCATTCTTTAATAATATGAATTTTACACATAATATAGCAAATAAAATAATTCAATTTATACACTTAATAGATATCACGAAAATAAATATTTATAAAAGACTAAACTAAGACTAAAAAGTGCGAATATCGGCTTCTGCGTAAAAAGCTTAGGCATAAATATTATATAAAAAAAATGCTTGCTATCAAAACATTCAATGATTTACGATTTGCATTACTTTCATGACAGTTGTTATATAATTAAAAGAATATGTGCGGGACTGCGAGATATTAAAGAGAGATAAACATATATTGATATATTTTAATAAATAATTTTATATATATTAACAATTTAAAATCAAAATAGTAGTAACTTGCCAAATGTTCGCAAAAGCTATTACATATGTCCGCCAAAGCTGAATATTTATGATTAATAATAAGGTAAGCAAAGTCCTTATATTGTGAGCATAAGAGAAAGCAACAAATTTACAATCTTTAATTGCAATAGATTATTGATTAAATGTTAGAATACATTGATATTAATCCGCAAATGAAAAATGTATAACTTGTACAAAACTATATTTCAAATATAATTTCCGTTATTACTCTATGGATTCACATTGACATATTGATATAAAATTACTAGATACTTGCACATGTTCCAAAAATATGTAATACATAGTAATAAAACTGAACACAAATATAATACGTAAATAGTAAGCTTAAAAAAATAATTTACAAAGGAATAGACAGTATTATAAGTGTACTATGCTACAATTAGTTCTTGTCAGATTTATATAAAAATATTGATATAAATAGCGCTTGTTTTTTGTTGTTATTGGGATTAGTATACATTTTTTGTTACTTCTCATTTAATATACTTAACAACACAATAAGGCAGAATGGTGTAATTATAACTTAGGCCAAAAGCTCTACTATTAAGAATTATACAATATTTTTTATTTCTGTCTGAAATTATTCGAATAATACAGATTTGTCGGTGATAACGTTTGAGCTGTTTTTGCTTAACAAAGGATTTAGTACATATTATTTAGAAATACCTTGAAATGTAGACGTAAATCGTTGACAAGAACTGGAAATCGGCAATGTAATCGATTTGTTGCTGTTGTTTTATTAACAAATATAATAAAAGAAACTTTGAGAACGATATTTATAAACACATCACGACCACATCACATGATAAGTTACTTCACTAAAAAAAAAAACTCACAGTGAACAGTCGATAGGCGACAACCAGACACAGAGGTTAGAAACCCGAACTTTGATTTAGGGGCGGTTGTCAAATAGGGGCGGTCGGTCACAAGGCGGGGCGATTTCGCCGGGGGTTCGAACGCGATCTTAAAGGTTCTTCATTGGGCGCCAGTTACAGGGCGTTCTTGGTTGTTCGGCGCCTTATTACTTATATGTGAAAGACTAATCGTCTTCGAAGTGATAAGACGGTGTTGGTTTAGGCTTTAACAATTTAGCTGCAGCTCCGATTGTATGAACTTTGTCAGTGTTTACTACAGACTGATGCAATCGGACAACGCATCTGCCCAGTGCTAAAGTTGCAAACGATGCATCTTCGAGTAGATAGAAAATAACTTACTTGACGATATATATCTTTCTCTTTAATTAATGTTGACGTATTTTTTTATATTCATTTGTTCAAGTCCAGGTATGATATAGTTATTTTAAAACGGTTTAAAAGTTAGAGGTGCCTTCGCTATTTTGATATAAGAAAACACAAATTACTATACCAAAATACTCAAATAATAACGTCAAATAAAGATATATATCTTTTAAATTATTATGTAGTAACTTTTTTTATGCTAGAGCCAATATGGAGATAGAATATAGAATATTCAATGATAAAGCGTTGCCTGGCAAACACAGACAGGCAAATTAAAAATCAATTTAAAACAACGAAGTATTAATGTTGTAATGTAAGTAAACATTTATAATGTTTTGGCTGATCTAAACTCATTGTGAAACGTCATTTAAAGATACCAAGGAAAAAAATTTGTTTTTATATCTTTAAAAATTGTTTTTATATATATGTATTTGACATATTAAACATTTTTTAATTAAGAGGTTGCGTTTTTGATTTCGCGGAATGAGGGGGGTTGGAAGCGGATAATCATGCTTAGAGCAGTAACGTGGTCACCGACTCATAATTAGTATAAATACAAGATTTCAATTTAATTAAAAAAAAGACCCTTAGTCTTTGAACTGTCGCCGATCGATCAACGAAATTTGAAGTAAAAAGTGAATAAGTAAGTGAGTAAATCGACATAGTGCCGTCATTAAATTCCTTACAAAACGAGAAAAAATGGTTCGGGCCGTTCTGAATGAGAATTTTTCGATTTACGAGGAGTCCTTGTCCAGGAAAAATCATTGTTTTCAATTGGCACAGCTCATTTGAACAAGGCAGGAAATCAATTAAAGACTTTCCACTATCGGTTAGTATCGTCGAGATGACTACGCCAAGAATTATCCGAAAAGAGAAAAAAATTAGTACTCGTCGATGCTCTACCTAAAAAAGAAACAACTCCCAAAAATAGAAGAAGTATCCGATACAACCATTTCTAATATACTACATGATCATCTTGACATGACTAGGAACCGTGTAAGGTGGCTACCGAGAATGCTCCCTCCCAAAAAAAACATCATGTAAAGTACATGCATGCGTTTTTGGACCTTTGCAGTGAAGACAAGGATTAGGTATTGAATACAACTGATACTGGAGATGAATTTGGCTTCACCACTAGAAACTTGAGTCGCAAGATTCCATGCAGTGGCATAAGGATACAGCACCGCCTGGAGTTTGTGTCACGGTCGCCAGAGAAACTCATGGGGACGGTCTTCTGGGATTCAGAAGGAATTTTTTTAACAAATTATTAAGACAAAGGACTTTCTATAATCGGACAATATCGCGCTTCTATATATAAAAAAAAATTAAAGGTTCAAGATTTGCGTTACGTTGGCTGCCATGCATCGATATTTCGAATAATTCGCCCTGCAGTCCCATACTTAGGCCCCAGTGATTAATATCTTTTTCCAAATGTAAAAATAGATCTGAATGATATAAAAGTTTTCCACCGATGAAGTGGTTAAGGAGACACTTTCGGCGTATTTTTCAAACTGATAATTATACTTTTTTTGAAAAACGTATTCGTCTTACAGGTTTAAAAAGTGAAAGTTTTAATTTTTATTCTATGTCTCCCATTCCGCAAACATAAAAACGCTCCCTTGTACTATTCGTCATAAAAGTCGTTAATAATTTAAAATATTTATGAACATTAAAAAAAAAGTATTAATTAATCGAAATAAAATTTTGTAGTTTGTCAAAGAATAATCTTCACCTTATCGCAGTTTGTTTACCTGAATTCCTGTTCCATTTGGACCTAAGTGCAGTTTTGAAGGAGACTATCGTCAAATCTTGAACGACAGACGAAAGGAATGTTTATTCAGAAGGCACAGCAATAAATGAAACGCCTTATTTCTTTAGGAACCACTTTTATTTTAAAGTCCCTTTTTTATATATATAAAAAAAACAGAATGTACTAACTTACATTATAAATATTACAAAAGTGCATTACATGCGTTGTGAAGTAAATGTAACACGTTTCAACAAAACGTTACGTAACTTTAACGTTAGTAAAATAAACAAAGATTCACTACCAGCTTAACATTAATCAAAACTAATTTGTGCTTTAGATGTAACACTAGTGAAACGTAAAAAGGCCTAGAATTAGGGTACGGTCACTTCTAAACGGCGATTTCTTATACGCTACCACCTCCGGATCGGCGAAACAGGCGCAAACATGAAATCTAACGAAGTTAACCGACGTTAATTGTTGATTAGTTGGTATTTTAAGATATATAATCATTCAATAGTGATATCTCAAGAATTTATCGAGTTTGTACCATAATCGTTTGATTATCATCAACCGATAACTCGTTGAATTATGCGAAACAAGGAAATTAAGCTTGGTATCGAGAGTATTACTGAGAATGAACGGTGAAAATAAAAAGTACAAATTCAGATAACGGGATTTTGTGCTGTTGAAGTGTACATTACAACCCCTGTTTACAGTTTACAAATGTTGTGCATCCACATAAAAAAAAGTTAATTGGGTTTATTTTATATGTTCAAATATCCATAAATATCTAGAAAAATAAGACTACGAGAAATATTTTTCATAAAAGACTTTGACGCGGAGAGAGTTATATTCAATAAAAAAAAACTCAAATATTTCAGAGAAAAATATTTTTATATGATTAATTTCGTGTTACACATTAATCCGCCATACATAAATTTACCGCGTCGTACATTTTATCTTTTAAACAAACGTTTTATCTTAAAACAGATAAATTAGTATCACGAAATTTTATCAATCTATTATAAAGGTTTGATAATAAAACAGAAAGTAAACATATAGCAAAAGTTATTAATAAAACATTATGGCGATAATGCGCATTTATAATATTTAGATTATTTGAAAGTATACGCATTATAAACAGAATTGTATTTTCCATTTTCATTGTTGTTTCACTACACATATGTGTGATTGTTTTTATAAACAATCATAGCGACTTTGTATTATTAAATACATAACGAACTCTATATATCTAAACGGGACAGCGTACAACTAGAAACAACGTAAATAATAAAACCAACGCATAGTTAACAGGTTAAGACGGTGCAATGTTATATAAGAGTATTTATGATAGTAAAATTTACAAATACATATACTATGACGGGATCGATTTTTAAGCACGTTAATATATAAATATACAAAACCATAATGAAATTGTACAAACGTGTGTCAATGTGAGTGTTCGTGTAAAGCGAACTACAATGTAAATTATACGTAAGTTTCAAAAACGATATGAAAACGGTTGAAAATGATAAAAAGCAAATCGTTAGCGAGTGCGCCACGTAGATAAATATTTAATTGATCATTTTAGAGTTATCTATAAATAATAAATATTTCATAATAAAATCTAAAATTACTCAAGTTTATCCGTACGCCGTACAGAAAACTGCTTCGCTTAATGTTTGCCATAAAATTTAAAAGAAACGAATTACAGTGACGTAATTTATGAAAAAATTAGATATCACGTGATACTTCTATTACGTTACGCGAGACAATCGAAAAAATAATATTATAAAAAAAATACATTGACACGTTCACGGAAGGGCGAGCCACCGGTGGCTCTCTGATCCATTATCAGGCGGTAAGCATACGGAGGATATACCATACTAGCTTGAGTCTTTCAAACGGTAAACACCTTAAACTAGAAGCTGAGAGAATTATACAATTAGCTTACGTGTCATATCATCTATACGAATTTGTTTTTCGTTACTTATGTTGATACACAATACTCCGTAAATCTATGGTTTAATTACGCTTGCAGCTTCACGGCTCCGTCCTAATCTTGAGAATCACATCAGAGCTTTTATATAACTTATCAAGGCCGTTTCATAAGCCCCGAGTAATGGGTGGAGCTCTTGATTAACACTTAAATTCGAAAACGCAACAGATTTGGTTTCTCTGTAAGTAAAAAAATTCAAATTTCGTTATTTATACAAAATTGCATATGATAAAAATAAAACAATCCCGATAATCTGTTAAAATGACATTATAAATGGTGTGCTTGTTTCTATACATTATTCTAGACTCAAGAGTACATATATTTATTACATTTATTAGACGAGACGGTAAAAACATTTCATTTGTACATTTAAAATATAAATAGTAAAATTTCAATTAATTTTTTTTTCATATTTAAGCATATTTACTCGATTAATATAACTTTGTCCAGAATAAATGTATATAAAAACGATAGCAGAGACAAAAATGATCTTTAGACAACTATTTAAATTAGCAAGAAAGAGTTTAGAGCCGATTTAAATCCATGGGTCCGACTAGAAGTGTTCCCCAAGGCGGGGCGTGGACCCCACATGGGGGCAATTCTGTCAAAAAATTGCTAATATAATTCATTGCATTTTTTGATTTTTATTTGTTTTTGGGGGCACTAGATAAAAAATGTCGAGTGGACGAAATGAGACTCGGGAACAAATAGGTTGGGAAACACTGGTCTAGAAGTAAAGATGAATTTAATAATGTTTTGCTTAAATGAATACATTTCGATTAGCGATGCCCGCTATCGTATTCTTTTCTCTTCATCCCGATGAACTGTAGCTGTGATCGTAAAAGTGTATGAAAAAAATATTAAGCATAACTAGATGCGTACGCATGCAAAAAAAATAAAAAATTCAACGGGTACATGTATTGTCTATAATTGTCTTCATATTATAATAACCTGTAAATGGATCGGGTGCTTTGTTATAACAGAAGACTCCTGCTGCTATGAACTCGGTCTCAGTAGGCCGATAACTTAAGCGAGATGAACTTGGTTTTAGCAATTTACGATTGCGGTAGACATTTGGTTGTGGTTAAGCGTGCATACGAAACAACGGAGTCTCTGGGTTCAGAGTATTCTGGCCGTAGAGTTAAATCGCACCCCTTTCTCGTATAAGAAATGTATGTTTTTATTGTTTTTTTCCTCTGTACTAACAGTACACGTACAATCACGCACACATTCAAACATTTACCGATGTTGAATACAAGCGAATTGCAGACCGCGCCCGTGAATCGCTTTAAGCGAATAAAAAATTAAGTTAACGCATTTAATATATAAATATTAATCTCGCGGGCAGTGCACGTACAATACTAATACACCGATACAGATTAACAATCAGATCGTACACGCACAAATGCGCTAGGCATGAAATTAAATCGTTAATAACGCTTTAATTTATAACATAAACACTAAACGACAAGTTTTACGATGTATTCACTAAATAAAGTAATTAACGGTGCATAATTTTCGTTAATCACAGATAAAGACTAATGAGTAAATGAAGTCATTAGAAAATAATCAACTAATGCAACGACATTTTTGTAAATTATATAAAATATAAACACGCTTTGTAATAATTGTACAAGCACCTCTACATTTGAGGCCGGCGAGTATGTACTTCTATTTTTTTTTCGCTGGGATTTTTATTTGATTCTTTTAAAAAAGACATAACGTTTTCATAAATAATTACATTGCATAACGCGAGTGTGAATGTATTAAATTAAGTTTACAGTTAAATTAATCGCAGGTCAGTAGTAGTTGTGGTTTATACGCGTACAGCAATGGATATATAATGAAATTTTTCGACATTTTCAGCATTCGCATAACGAACCACTACTCGCGCAGAGCGGTTAAACAGTACCAAAGACTCACCTTTCAGAATACACGGCGATTATAGCTATGATATCTACAGTTCCATAAGATCAATTCTACAAATTTTAATTAGCAAAAACTTACGTCACAATCTGATTAGACCTAGAACCTCCTAACCACGAGTAAGAAACATGATTTTGTACGAGTCGGTGCTATTTCTTTTTTGTTACCATTAAAATCGAGAGCTTTGTTAACACAGAAGCCACTTTACCTAATTACGATCACAATACATTAGGGAATATATACGTAGTACACATTCCTATGAATTATTCGGTTGACCCACAGCCACGTGTTGTTATAATAGTACAAAACATTAACTATTCACAAACTTAACACTTAATGTGCCCCATCGAGGTAACACCATCGGCGGTAAATTATTACCGACGAGGACCGTAACGTTGACAACGTATCGGGGATCTCGACTTGTATGATGATTTTATATTTAGGCCTAATAGGCGACACGGTTCAAGTGTATGAACAGGCTACGAAGTCCCATCGCAATGACTAACGGCAACGGCTGGCCTACTCATGAATTACTTAGAAAAAAATTGTGAACAGCACAAACGCGATCACTAATTGATGATTGGTATCATTTATATCTATCACATGCAACCGTTCCTATATTGGGCAATAAAAAAAAACTTTTTTTTTCATATTGTCGTAATGTTGGCAGTAGATTATCGGTTAACACGTTGAACGCCTTCACAGTATGTAATACGTGTATAAATAAATTCGAAAAATTGTTAGACAATGAAGTATGTCAACGTTTCGTACTTTTGCCGATTGACGGTGGTGGTCGGCCAGCGATGATGCGTGTGGCGTTCAACGTGTTAAGATAGAAGATACCTTATAAAATATACATACTATGTAAGCCGTTTAATCGTTACGCGTAATTATAATTTACAGTGAATTGAAATCGAAAACGAAACGGTAAGCATTTATCCCCAATACAGCGGTAGGTCACCCTACCGCTGTATTGGGGATAAATGTTCAGTTATTGACTCGGATAAATGTGTATATGTATAAAAAATAACAATTTAGCATTATTTATTTATATGCGAACATGTACACCCTATGTTGATTTCATGTTTTATAGCAAGCGATGTTGTTTTTACGTCCTATAATAGATTTCTTTATCGAAATTTAAACTTTAATTACTTTTATATTAGCATCGATGAACTTATTTATTTATTTTATTTACACGAAATGATACCTTATTACTTTGTCGCTAATGAGTTTATTTATAATAGGAGTCGTTGTTTTACGTAGATGATTTTCAATGGTGGAAGTATAGTTTTATTTTGGCAGTCACCTTAGAACATTGCGCATGAAACAGTAAACAATATAATTATAAATGTAACAAATAGCTTCCCAAAGGGACTTGAATACCACGCCGGAATATTTTCTACATGGTTGCTTAATAGTAAATTTAACTATGATATTAAAATCTCAAAAAAAATGTTCGTTACAAATACATAACAATGGAATCGTTCATACGAAAATGTTATGTAATTTTCATCACTCACTATTTGGGACAACATTTTTTTTACAAAATTCACCATTTCGATACGTCCATTGCTAACCGTTTCGTTCTTATAAATTTTATATATACACTAATGAAATAAGATGAAATTATATATAACATTATTTATATACGTTATAGCTTACCATTTTACATTACGCGTTATAGCTTACCGCTAGATAAATAACGTCACTAACCCAATCTCAATAAGGTTTATTTTTAAATGCACAGAAGCCGACGGCGAGTGCATCTATTTAGTTATTATATTAGTATTGCTACGTTGGCAAGAATTCTATTTGTACTCGTCTGCACTTTAATTATTGCTCTCCATATAACTTATACACAATTAAAGCGAAATCGAAGTCCACCGACCGCTATGCATATCATATTTTTAAATGAAACCATTAACTCGGCTGTTGTGTGTCGAGTGAAAGCTTTAGAAGAAACAAAAAAAATAAAAATCATCTCTTGCTGTATAACGGCTGTTAATAATTGTGTTAGATGTTTTTCTTTTTATCAAAATATAAAGACAATTTCGCACAATATTAATCATAAATCATTATTGCATCTACAAGCTGAATAAACATCTCATCAGTACAGGAAAATAATAAGCAATTGGCAGCACATAGAATTAGTTGCCACCCTTGTTTAGGGTCGTTACATTTCATTGATACAGCATAAGTTTGAAGACAATGTATGTATCAAAAGAAAACTGTTATTACGAACTTAAGCGTGACTTAATAAACATTATAGTCTTTGGTTTTCACATTTGACGTACACATCTGGCGTTCATATGCGTAACTAAAATACAGGACATTGTTCATATGATACCTTATTTGATATCATCTAATAGAAAGCAGAACTGTATCATGGAGTTTTCAACGCTTAGACATTTTACGTATTCAATAATTTATTATTATCAATACTTACTTATACTTAGTATGTACAGTATCCACATTACATTATTGATATAGTTATTTAAAAAAAGCTAAACACTATCGAGGTATAATGCACCCATATAACAATTCGCAACAGGTTCCAACAACACGAACGTTTATTAACCCTCGGCCCCCATAAATTGGATTTTATAAATTCAACACATTTATATATCGGAGCTAAACTAGCTCCCAAACAGCTGGACAGATTTATGATCTTGCGTTTTTCTTTTGTTTCATAAGTAAATCATGTCTATGGTTTATTAGTTAGAATTAGCGAAAATTCTGTTTAACTGTTAACCAGGGTTTTAGGAGGGGCTCGTTAGTAAGTTTTAATAGAAAAAAAAAACCGTTCAAACCTGCCACAAATGTTTACCTCTTATCGATGAAATGTCATTAATTGATGACTCCTCTTTATGAACGCACTAAAGCTATATCGGAGGTATAAACAAGACTGAAAGTTTATACACAAATTAAGCGCTACATGCGATGTAAAAATTTTATACATAAATTAGATCCTCTTTATGAGTACATTTATTTTAGTTTAATCCATATTATATCTGAAAAAATTCATTTAACGGGCAAAAATTAATAAACCAGTATACTTAGTATGAGAGATAGAAAAAAAAAACTATTATTGTAAGATTAATTATTAAAAAAAAAACTTTTGTTAAAATCGTAGACTTGATCGTGTAGACTGATTAAAATCATAAATTTACAAGTTATCATGTCAAGCGCTATTACAAGAAATGAAACTGTTAAATGAGAAAAAAAAATAAAGAGTTTACGTAGTGATTAAAACTCTTTAATATTTAACATTGAAAATTTTGTTTTAAGTTTTAAATCGACAAGTGGTTTGCTCATCCCTTCCACATTAATATAAATTTTACAACACTCGATGACCGAAAAGTGGTATTTCACCTCATCGTCACTTATTTCATGATGAATTTGTACAACTTCCCACGGTATATGTAAATTTATTCATCGAGTGATATGAATATTTTATGAATATTTATCTGCAATGGAATAGAAATTGTTCTGAGTGATAATGAGGTCGAACATTGAAGAAACGATGCGTTTGCCGGGCGGTTTTACGTATCGAACCCTTACCCATAAGAGTCGACGGGATTATGAAAACGTTCGCGTACTTCGGTAAAGCGTTTTATCGGTTATTTCAAAATTTTTAAAAACTACAAACAACTGTTACGAAAAATCAGTCTAATAATTAGTACTATGAGTGTAAAACACTAATTAATAATTATGCCCGTCTAAATATTATTTATCCATCCATTCACGTGATGTACAACTTGTGTAGCATAGAGATCGACGCGTCGCGACGGTTTTGTAAAATAACGACACATTTCGAAAAGGATAGGTTCACGATAGCCCCCTCCCCCTTTAGAATTTTTCTCACGTTTCGATATATTTATATACATATAAATCACACATACTTCGCTTGTAGTTACATGCGTCTGATATTACGTGAACGTCAAATTCGTTAACAATAAAAAATAATTGTTTATATACAGTTTGGAAAACATACGCTCGACGGCGCGAAACCAAATATTTCGTTGTTCTTGAAATTTCGTTCCGGCGATCCGAGTTCGTGTTGCAGATGTTTTGTGCCATAGAGGCCGTGGAACAGCTCAGGAATTTACAGATAGGAGGAGGTAAGGAGGTAGAAAAAGAAGCAAAAGTTTCAACAGAACTAATTGTACATAATGGGAAGAAAGTTGTCATAGTCATGGAAGCTCTACATTAGTCAGTGGCAATTAATAATACCACTAATAATTAGTAATGTAGTGACTTAACCCTTTGGTTACATGAAACGTATCGGTAAGTCGTTTGCTTGGGCGCATGACGTACTTAGCGTGATCGAAAGTGATTTAATTATAATGGAACACGAAAAGCATTGAAAAAAATATATTTCTATTGAAAATAATCCATATCCGCTGTAACAGCACAAATAATTCCATTAGCTTGATGAATCTAGCATTATTTATTATTAGCCAGGAAAAGGATCGAATTCAATGAGTTTAAATTTATCAAAAAAAAAAACTTACATTAAATTTAACAAATTAATTAATACGCCATGAATTTTATCATCAACCAGTGATTTTAACTATTGCTTACTGCATCAGTAAACGACTGATGGATGTGTCGGTTAATAATATGACTAAGTATAATTTGGTTGGTAATACGTATCATATTATTGTTAGGGTGAGTACACTAAGCATTAGTCTCTAATGAATTCTAAACGTGAACGAATACGCGTGTAATGTTAATTGTAAATAAACCTGAGCGGATTGTTCATAATAAATATGACGAGTATTTAACGCTTTTGGGGTGGGAGTGGTGTTTTTGGTGGTAGTGGTGGTGGTGGGAGGGCGGGGGGGTGTATTCCAAAGCTTTGAACATTTGAAAGTGTGTGACTTAGCCACATCGATGTGGCTGTGTAACATGCGCTTATTACTTAACTATTCCAAATGAATCGCGAATATATTACATCAAAACTTTATGTAGAAAGCAAGAGTTACGTCATTGTAAAATAATAGCTTACATTTTTTTTATTTTTTTTCCCATTGGCTTTCGAGATGAATGTACAAATTTTTCCTCTTTTTTTTTATAATTCGTTATCAATAATGGTTATTTGTTATTCATTTGATTTACAGTCGCCTGTTCTGGATATTTCCACGAACCCCCATTATTGCGATATTTTCAAGGTTTTTTTCATCTTTTTTATATAAAAAATATCAATGTTGCACAAGTATTAATTACAATCACATCGACTTTTGGTCATACGTACTAAATGTCTATATAAACTTCAAAATCATGCAATATACAATGTCAGCTTATTACCGTGGCTATATAATTTTAATACAAATCAAAGTATTTGCAGTTTTCTCTTCTTTTTTTTGTGTTTTAATAATTATTTGATATTAATGAGTAAAAAATTGTACTAATATAATCTTATGCTTTTTTTGGTTTTTTGTTACCGAATTAAACGTTTCGTTTGCGTATTGTTAACTTGATATGGATTACGAAAATTTTATTAGTGAAAACAATTTGTTTAGTACTCAGTTGGTACATATAATTTTTTTCCATGTGACAATTTTTTTTAATCGCCCAAGTCGATACTAACGGAGATCATTAAACGTAGCATCCCCATAAAACCACAGCCTAGGTTTTATAATAACAAGCTGTTGCTGGCTTCATAAGCGTTTACATTGTATAAGCGATTTTAAAGAGCTTCTTTTATTATTTCAAAGCTAACGAAATACACGAAACGTGTGTAAATCAAAAACCGGAGCCCTTCCGCATCGCGAATTGCTCTTGTGTATACAAAATTCCTCAAAACGATACAGTTCGCGTGTGCGGTAGGCCTCTCAATTTCACAACATAATACATGTAAAATTTATGAACACTTTAAGCTGTGCGAAAAAATTTGTAATAAATACAAACTATATAAATAAGTTTCACATCAATGACAATTAATCTATTTTAAAATTACACCATGGAATTGAAATGTTCGCCGGTAGACGAGAAATATTTCGTACTGAATGTGACATTACACATCTTGACCTACAACTAGCACTGTACAGTTAGTATGCGAACATCATATCTCGTTGTTCATTTGTGTGAGTATCTGGGCGCGAGTGTGTGCGCACCCTGTTTATATATCGGCCAAGAGCTCAGAGTAGTAGTGCGTGGCGCTCAAGTAGTCCAAGAGTCGGCGCGGCAACGGCAGGCTGTTGATCAAGTCGCGACGGACGTATTTGAGAATTACGAATCTGTAACGAAATTGAAATATTCATACAATTAAACGGTATTAATATTCAAGATAGATATTAATTGTTTACAAAAAGAAATCTATATAACATACGTCGAATAAAATATTATGTAACAACGAACGACGGAACACAAATTTACTGTAATGTAATCTCTAAAGTTTAATATTATCGTTTGTGTAAACTGAAAAAAAAATGTACAAATTTACCATAACATATTCGCGATAAGTATAAATTTCACGGGAACAAATATTAGTAATTACTGTTCACAACATGATTTTCTACGAGAAACACCAGTGAAATAGCTGAGAGTAGAGGGCATTTCATGTACAATATATCTCATACCATGACAGTAATATTTTACTGTGCAAAAAATGTTATGATAATGCTTTCTATATTAGGGTTTTGGACTCTGGTGGACATATCAATCCTATCTAACGTATAATTACTAGTTTCCGTATAAATATATTACAAAAGAGCAAATTAAAAAATCAAATCTCAATACAAAGCTATTTTCCCAGAGTGATTACATGCCTGGCGAATCTGACAAGATGTGTTGTTTCTCACCAGGTGAACAATCGTTATACTCCCAGATCGATTCAATTAAGGGCTTACTTTTTACATATAAACAATGATTTCGTGAAGAGATAAAGAGACCGTAGACTAGGCCTGCTTGTTTAGAATACCAGACAGATATAGATACTGAATATATAGACATTGAATACTGGAAACACAGCAATACTGTTATATTAATAGCATATTAATAATAAGGCAGTCCAATAAAACAAAAATAAATTTGTAAACCTATGTTTTGTTTGAACGCAAATACTACTACTAAAAATCAATATAAACATAGCCTTTACACGTTTTTGACTACTTCCGTGGCACAGCGCGTCCTTTGTAACGCGGTGGTTTCAGGTTCGATTCGCGGGCCACAGGAGTAGTGGAGTGTTGATGGTTGTAAAGATTTTCGAACCCGCCAGGCAAACTCCTTCCAAAAACCCTCATTGTTTATCTGCCACCATAACAACATTGTTGTGTTCCGGCAGTCATATGTGTGAGAGCCTAATGTATCCTGGGCTTCATCATCTACGGCGTCATTGCCATTTAACATCAGGTGATATCGTGGTCAAGTGTTAATCCATAACAGTCATATACAGCTCGACGTCGTACTTTATGTTTCGTCGACATTTTTGTTTTATTGAATCACGGGATAAAGTAATGCGAGAATCAAAAAATTATGTTAAGGCAGTTTAAAATAGCCTAACACTAACGTGTAACAATTCAAGGAGAAAACCATTGCACACGGATGTAGTTAATGTTAGTATATAGGTGTATGTGTGTGTGTGTGTGTGTGTGTGTGTGTATGTGCGCGCGCGAGTGTATGTATTGTATAATAACTCACCGGCACATATGTTGCAGGCTCTGTACGTGTTTGAAGCGCGACACGGGGTAAAGGAGCTGCACGCGCACCGGACCGAGCACCGGGCGCAGGTTGAGGAAGAACAGGTAGCGGCCCGAACGCGAGGTCTCGACAGCGTTCTCGATGAACTCGACGATGGTCTGGGCCTTGAACATCGTGCAGCCGCCGAAGCAGAAGTTGCCTGTCGAACAATTGAAACAGTAGATTATATTTATTTTATTAATTTTTTACACACACACACACACACATAAATACACATACTTTCTGTTAAATATACAGTATTATAATAGAATAATCTTTAATGTACACCAAAACAAAAAAAAAATAGAACAAAGAAACATATTAATAATTGAAATACAAAAGGCGGTATTACTGGTAAAAGCAGCCTCTAACAGATAAGCTTTTATTACAAGCACAAAATCTCTTACATATACACATGAAAAATATGTTGCAAATACACATTCTATGCACAAACATGCATTTTTCCATTAAGAGACAGTGGATTTATATACTAATTTTCCTTTCAAAGTTAAACGTTCATAAATATTTGAAATTGCTTTAACTACGAGTACGACGATCATGTATACTTAGTGTTAAAATAATCTAACGTATAGTTTAACACGTCTACGCCGGCGTGACCCACCGGTGGGTCTCTAATCAGGCGGTAAGTACACCGATGACACACTCACTGCTTTATATTTATTTAACGGTAAACACCTTCAAATATTAGACAAGGGTAACGCTCTATCAAAATATTCATCATATCGTTAATATGAATTCGTTTAACATTACTTTTGTCGTTACAAAGTGTTACGTAACCTTTTCGTTAAACACGCTCGTAGCCCTGCGGGGAGAAACACGAAAATCGGCCCCTGCGTGAAAGTGTTATGGTAGAGCGGGGCAACCCGATACAAGTTTAACGATAAACTTAATAGTAGGCCCAAAACAATGTTTTACACGTACATTGTTGTAAATGTTAAATGAATAATAATTGATAAGTTGTTCTTATTAGATATGTTGTTTGCAACGTTACCCTTGTAAATGTTGCTAGAGTAAAAATACGTAAAATATTAATCGGGACTATTACTCATTTTAATACGAAATGTTACAATCGCTCACTACTATTTGAGGGGTACGGCTACGTACAAACAGTCCGACTTATATCTAAAACTAATTATTTTGGTCTCTTAATACATTAGATTGACCGTTGGCAAAAAGGGATTTCTTTTATTGATCCAAGCGTTACTTCATTATTCAATAAAACCAAAAATCAATTTGCCACTTTCCGCTATGTTTAATCGTAATTATTATGATTAAAACACAATAGCAACGCGTTTCGCTATTAGAGGTCGCGAAATAACGCGTTGAGTTTGTAATTTAGTCGTAGCACTCAAATTTGCGATTAAAAAGAGCGGAAGTTAGCAAATTCTTTTTTTTGTGATACTAACAAGGAATTCCTTAAAAAAGAGGTTCAATATAAATGCAGTGTTTCTAGAGATTCATTCATATAAATTACAATATATATTTTGGTACAGATGTATTCACACCACGATGATGGAATGATAGCTCATGCGATAAAATTTCGCGCTATGGCACTGGAAGATGCGTGAATTAGATTTCCACTGATCACGAGCTTCCAATAAAAAGTGTTTTTTTTTTAAATAGCCTATGTGGCTATCACTTGACTTTAATTGATACGCGATGTTATGTGAAACTGAGGCCGTTGACAATCTGTTAAGCGTGATTGCCCAAAATACTCTATACTAGTATGACTGCAGGAACTTAGGAACGCTGTTATGGCGGCAGGTTGACTTCGAAATAGGACGGGTTAGTAAACGAAAACCCCAAGTTGACACAAAACGGTTTGTTCACGGTATACTAACGACCTAAATGACATTTAACTCTTTGATCCCAAAGTCGATATTGTTAAACATGTCGTTTAGTCGATGGCTAGTCAATATTAGATGGCTAGTTTTTAGAGCATGTTTGCCATTGCTGGAACTAACGTAGATTTGTTTTGCTTTGACTCCTCATCCGCAGCCGATGTGTAGGTACAAACGATCCCACGAATTGGAATCACAGAGGACTGAAAGTGTTAACACATTGCGGGCCGGACATTATATATTTTATGGACAACCGTGCTCAGTGAACAGATATTTAGGCGTGAAATAATTTTAAAATAGTTTAGATTCTTTAGATGTTAAAAACCTATGGCATGATAAATATTTATTAAAAAAAAAGATTAATAATTTTTCAATACGCGTCTATAATTAATATCACAGATACAACGCACTAGTTAATAAACCCTATTTACTCTTTTAATTTCATGTATACTATTTTTATATATAATAGAACAAATATAACTTTGTGAAGTGAAACATTAGCAACTCCGTTGTATCGTCACAAAGGACCCTGACTATATCCATCCATATTCATCATATCTATTGAATGAAAAAAAAAACAATCGAAGATATATAGAAGTTAAAGAGCCAAAGAGTATGTTGAGAAATTAAACGCGATCATATTCCTACCTATTTCTGCTTATTTTTTTAATTTAAATTTTTTTACGATATTTATTTGGGATATCTAAATTAATATCGTTTAATAAATATATGTAAAAATACATAAAAATGAAACAAAAAAAAAAGTACACTTTACGAATAGAAACTTACCATCTTGTTCTGTTGTATTAACGATTATTAGATGGTTTCATTTATGAACAGTGTCCGTAATCGATGGTAATTAGAGTGCAAATACTAACCGGAAATACCAAAACGGCGCCTATTGCGAGAAAACGACTACGGAAAAAGTTAAAAACCGTCAAACGGCCCCAGCTCTCAGTGAGATTACTAATTGGTACAGTTTTAGGTAGCCGTGTATACAGCGAATGGCTGACGGTCTATTTTCGATTAATTATCCTCAAATCAATCTGTACAGACTCGATGGCAATGGATTTCCCTTTAGATCATTCGAATATATAATTCTATGTAGCATCGATGAATGTTCGCTTCCAGAATTCGATACACTAAGTACGATTAATCTGCAAAGCGAACGTTACCAAACATCGGTATGTAGAGTTGTCGATAGATAAAGCTTTATCGTAATTACTATAGTCGGTGTTAATGGATTATTCGGCCTGTGTCTGAAGACGTCTTTATTCATTCAGTCTCAGCTATGATTCGCTTATGTGTATTAATGCAACACGTTCTTTGATAGGCAACTCCATAATTTTTGAGTAGTTTGAAAATATCTATAGATAAATTGTAAATATCATAAAGTGATAAAATTCTTTGTTCGTTTTGGATATGATGTAAAGATATACGAATAATAATATTCATATTTAAAAGAGTACTGGAAAATTTTCCCTTACAATATCAATCGAAGTATATAAATATCTAATGTGATCGTAACTAACATTTCCGATGCATTAATTAAGCTACACTCAACTGTTTTCTGTATTTTTACATTTTCACAATTTCTATAAATAAATATCGTAAACGGTATACTAAAAGGTACAAAAGGATTACGGATTATTCTATTCATAATTAAAAGACGAAAAGAGGTAGAGTTTACCGAAATGTATTTGAAACATCGAACTGATTCTTAACAACTGATTTGAAGTATTTATTTCGTTATGAGGGTTTGTTATGTATTATTGACCATCAAAATTTCAATCTTTTTAAAATCACACAACTGTGTAACACTAGATTTACCGGACCCGTCTTTTTCACGGTCCAACCTTAGATGAAAAGTTCCGTATACTAATATGCGTTTGACATTATTATTATTTTTTTACCGCCTCTGGCGACATTGTTCTATACATTTTGTTGCGAAACAGGAAAAATAAGAATAGAATAATGCACGAAATTACTACAGATTAGAAAAGAAAACCTTAAAACTGTGTCGGTAAATCAGAAACATATTAAAGCAAGAAAAATATCGGTGATATACACATTAACCGAAATATCGTGATAATTTTATAATATCTGTGAACATACATAAAAAATAAAGAGAAGAAAAAAAGCGAAATAGGGCACCGGCTCATAATTCATATATCTTATTGCACGCGATAGATGAAGATGAAACAATCGAGTCCGCATTAATTCAGAAAGTAGTTTAAATTACATCGTCATAAGCACAAAGTGACGAATCGAATTCCAGTGGTGTGCATTAAAATAAAAAGGATCGCACGTTTCGAAAAATATTGAATGTTCAATAGCATTGATGGATGTATGAAAATAAAACGAGAATGTAATTCACTAGTACTGTGTGCAATCAAATCACTCATTGTGTGTCAATATTTGAGTACATCGCTGTCCTCTTTTTAAGCTTTAGTGGTTCCAATGCACAAATACACAGTAAAAACAAAATATTACTATATAGTAAATGTAATAAAATTTCTGAGAACATTATGTGAGAAGTTAATACGTTAAGTACTAATATAATAAAATATATGCTCAGGATATATAAGAATAAAATTAAAAATATAATAATGAACTACATTTCCTGTTTGATTTGAAAAAAATTGAAAAACAGAAACCCTTTACATAGGTTGTAACGGATATTATTTTAAAGTTACAATTTGTTTTTTTTAAAATATATACGGTGGATGTCAGTTTCCATAAAAAGTTTATTAGCCGAACGTTTAAAAATAAAAACGACACGTAGCCTTTGTTCGGAAAAAAATCCAACTTCAAACAGGTTTCGTAAACGCCTAAATTTATATTTTTAATAGCTGACCCGACGAACTTCGTAGCGCCTAACAATCGTTAAATGTTGTGTTACCCTTTTTGCCGATTTTAATTTGTTAAGTGGTAGACCACTCTTGATTTCCCAGAAATTTCTCATTGTTTTACTTTCGCAAATTCTTTATTTGAAAATTTTGCGATAGGGCCACTTATTGGCCATTTGTTAAAATAAACAGATTAGACTTATTCCGATGGGAATATTTTATTTTTTCTGGATAATAATAATCCATATTGTAATTGGCGTAATGAAGATGTAACACGTAAGTTGCAACGTACCTTGGTCGTGTTCAATGCGGACGTGACGCAATCCGTTAAGCTTGAAGGTTAGGGAGAAGATGTAGTGGTCATCGCTGCTGTCACGTACTATGAATGAGCCGTCTGGTTCGTTTGATAGAATTTTTTCCGCAGCTTCCACTGATATTGGGCCCCAGTACCATGGATACTGGAATAATAGATAGACACGGCTCGGACCTGTTTTTATCACTACGATTATACCTAAAACCTGCCTATGATGAATATGTAAAAACTAAGTTACTACATACAGTAGTTGTAGTCATAATATATGAAACAAAGAAAATGGGCTGCTACGCAATAGCGACGTAGAATTTCAGAAGTTACAAAACCAAACGTACAATGTTCTTGATCCTAAAATTGTAAAACAGAAAGATACACTAACTACACAATCATGCTTACAAAACAATCTAGCTTTTGTAGAAGACATTTCCAACTGCTGTAACAACACTCACTACGTAACTAATTTCCATAAGGAAATGGATTTACTTACATCCTTCACTTTCTCTATAGAAGTAGCAAAATCCATAACGGTTTCTTCATCGCCGTGACGTCGATGGGTGGTGTGGGGCGACTGCGGCAGCGGCGGCAGAGCGCGCCTCACAGCGGGCGGCGGCGAGCTGGTGATCGTGCGGACGGCAACAGCCGCGGCGCCCGGCGCACTGCTTGCGGCCTCTTCGGATCCGGTACGCCGCCATCGGAACAAGTTGCAGAAGCTCTGCTTCAAATTCATCGACAACATCCTCACTGGCGACATCTTCGCTTTCGTATTTATCGTTTTCTTCCCAACCTTCTCAGATTTCTCCACTTCGGTTATCTCCTTCGGAAAATTTTCCTTATGCTTCTTAGTTTTTGTGTTCAAGCCTACAGAGTTCTTATTCATATTCTTATTGTTGTTATTAGTCTCCACTGTTCTGGATATTTCGTTGTTATCTTTTAGGAATACGGCGGTGTTTGTGTCCTTATTTTTGGAGTGCCTCATGTGTATACCGACATTCGTTATTATGCTATTACTTTTCTTGTTTATAGTGTTACGACATTCAGAATCGCTAGAGCTCGAGTATAAGGTATGTAAGTACTTTCTCATTTCCCGCAACGTAAGATGAAGCGAGTCGGTGTCCGAATCGGTGGTATTTCTTTTGCACGAAGAACTAGGTAAGCTATGCCTTTTGGATTTGGCTTCTTTGTGCCTGTTAGAATCCCTTGGCTTACAGCTTCTGTCTGGTTGAGGGAAGTTACTTCCGATGTTTTGAGGCGTACTCTTGCCGGCTCTCCTATAGGGTCTAGTTGACTTTTTAGGTTTTCCTCTGGTGGTGCTATGGTGGCTAGGTCTAACCATGTCTATAGGGACTGCGTAGATGTCGCTGTCAAATGGGACATTATACATGTCAGTTATATCCGAGGTTTTAGCTGTGAGCGTATCGTGAGATATTGCTTGAGTGATGAAGCTGGAATCATCAGCTTGGAATTGGTTGATAAGTGAATTGTGGCTGCTGGAGAGCCGAGATGAAAGGGAATTCCGGGAAGACGGTCTGGTGCCGCGGCACGGACTCAAATGTAAAAGCCGCGGACTGGCGAAGCGGTGGTTAATACTGACAGGGCGACGTTCGTACAAAGTCTCGGGCTTCAACTTCCTAGGGTACATAGGCGACGCATGCCGTGTATGCAAACCTATTTCTTGGGGCGTTGGTGTTATCTTTATCGCTTTTTCGGCAGGGGAGTGAATGCGCGGTGGTGGTATGCATACAGTCACACACTTATTTACATTGTTTGGTGGCGTTGGATCGTCCTGCAACAATTGAAAGGGAATCATTTTAATATCAATTTTACTATCATATGTGGTAGTAGGAAACACTGTTATTATATATAGATATCATGATAAGAACGTTACGAGCGAATAATTATTTATGTGAAATAACAGTGTTGAAATTATTTTAATTTTCTATAACATGTAATTTTGTCAGGAAATATTCATTTGTAGAAAAGTCTAACGAATAATTACTATATAAAAATATTATAACACATAAATACAACTAGACATTGATGGTTAATGTTTGTGTAAAGTTCACGAGGCATAATTATATTGTGCCGTTAAAAATTTTCCTTTCGTCATAATTCTTTTCAAAATACTAACAATAATTATCGACATATACGATACGGGTCAAATCATATAATGAACACCAATTTTATTTTAGAGTATATAATATACTTATGAATTAGAAACGGCCATGTTTGCTTTTAAAGTTTCTAAACACTAATAGCTATTCAAATGAGTGCTATGGTATAATTAAATGATGAAACCGTTTCAATCGAATAAGCCACTAATCAACAAACCAACAAAATCATCTTTATAACGTGAAAAAAGATTTGATTTCCTGCGGAAAAAGTTTCTACTTCACATTCATTTTTAATTGCCCCTTACAGTTCCTGCAAAATAACTACGTAAAAAATGTAACGATGCTCTTGCTTATCTATACGTATAATAAAACTGTAACTAGGCCGAGTTTGTGTATGAAATAAATACCTTTTAAAATAACTTGTCATGGTAAGATAATTATTGACCTTGAAATTTTTAGCGGAATAGGACAACAAAAACTTTTCACAAATCGTGATAAGTGGATAGTTTATTTAGTTAACATTTTATATATTTTCAAACAAACCACCCATTATATTTAATCAAATCTGGTACCCTGGTAACTTACGTGATGAATGAATATTTATTTTTTTTGTATCGACAATAGGGCGACACTTGACCTCAATTTCACACGAGGTTAAGTGACAATAACGCCGCAGATGGTAATGCGAGCTCGTTCACATACTGTGGCAGCAATGCTGTTATTATTTTGTTATTTCATGGTTTTAAACCTTCGTTTTATTCATACAAAAAATGTAACATATTTAATTGTATAATAGTCGATAAAATAATCGAATTATAATATATATATTTCTGGACGTCATGTTCTTTTAATTCATGTTCACTGTTTAAATTACTCGAAGTAGCGATGTTCTTTCCAACAAGCGACTTTAACGAACTATTATTTAGAAGTGAGACACGTATTTACGAGATGTGCTAATACACATGCGGTAGGGCCGAAACGAAACACTTAAAATGGCGACAATAATGAAGAAACTTTTACGCAATTGTGTGACTTTGTTGATGCCAAATGGAATGTGTGCGGATTGGATTTATAGCTCAGTGAGATCACACTTAATTTAGCCTTTGTTATTGCACCTAATATTTCTAACAGGTTCATATTTATCATTATAAAACTCTTTAAAACATATATCACAAATAGTTTTTACAGCATATAATATAGCAATACTTTTTATTTAATACATTTATTTTTCACTTAACCTATACCTTTACCGTACGTGTGAATCCTTTAAGATGAAAAATGTTTATTCCTTTCATTATTATATAATGACTCGTTATTTGTATTTCTTCATTGAATAGAAAAAAAATCATCATGCTATCGAGATCGCTAGCGGAAATGCGGGTCATTTGTATTTTCATAGAAATGTTGCGTTGTAATGAATACTTACTTGTATTCCTTAGCC
This sequence comes from Pharmacophagus antenor, assembly GCA_018245475.1. Lineage (NCBI taxonomy): Eukaryota > Metazoa > Arthropoda > Insecta > Lepidoptera > Papilionidae > Pharmacophagus > Pharmacophagus antenor. The sequence continues at coordinate 11,069 of DWQX01000547.1, read as the reverse complement.
ATGTGGCTGTTACCTATACTAGCTCTCAACTAATAATCAGTATCATTATTTTGATATTTTATAATAACATTTTTCCATTAAGTAATTGAAATTAACACTTTTTTTTTTATTGTCTTCATTTGTCAGTCAAGCAAAATAAATGAATTTTACGAGATGTAATAAAACGTCGATACGAATACGAGTTATGCGTAAATTTGTAACTATATAAAGTAATTGTAATTCAAGTGAACTGCCGGCTAAAGATATGTTTCAGTACGGTGCAGACTGCATTTCCGCTTTACGATATCGTTGCCGGAACGATTTTATAGCGGCTCTTATTTTCCGATTAAGTAAAAATTCTAGTCATTATGTTCAACGTTAAAGCCGGCGCTTGTGAAGTCAAATTTAAAGGTTATATATATTACAGATATAATCGCAGTACGGATACCCCTGCTCGTCCGCGAGTCGAATTAGTAACACAAATTCGCATCCGTCAAACAGCACAATGAAAAAAGTACAAATAAAACGACACCTTTTAATTAGTGCAGAACGTATACTTTTTTGAAAGCCTCCATCAAAGCCCCTGCAATTTGCATACAAACTTTGAAAAAAAAAATCAAATAATAGTTGAAGCGTGGGGTAAGCCGCGCAGTGGATAGCGGCATTCTTTTGTTACACTTTATTCACTATTTCGTTACAACGGCCAATCTGTAGTTGAGGCTTTTTGTGTTCGATTTTCTGAATTATACTCAGCGGTTGATTAAATTTATATTGTTCGTATTACATTCCGATTAAAAATATTTCGGTGTATGGATCCGTATTATCATACCTACACCGTAATTCTCTCACGAGCCCCTGTTGCACGAGTACAGTACATTTGCGATCATGTTGCAACACAATATTATAATGGCTTTGCAGAGAGTTCCGTTCGTTTCGCTGGGAAGGAATATTTAGTTACCAATTACAGTTTGCACAATTTAACTAAAATATTGTTTGTTACCGGGTGAATAATGCTTAAATATCATATTCCTTTTAGCAACTTAACTTATGTGCGTTACATAGATATATATATATTTGTAAATTTTAATTGTTAACACAATTGATAAGAGTAAAATAACATTTGCAAATATAATGTCGTACTTAACTCTTTAGAGCAGTAAGGCATCTAGAGCGTATTCATTACTATTATTTATTAACACTAACAAATGTGAACTTGATATTCAAAATTTATACACAAAAAAGGCTAGATAGAAACACAATGCAATGAAATTCATGGTATCGAATTCGAACTAAAATCGCATTCAATCAATCATTACTATCCGTTCATTAGTATGGTTTCAGTCATTCACCGACAACCGACTGGATATAACAGTTTTTTTATGTATCACTTCAATAGTTCTTAATTTGATTAGGAATTAGTAATCCGTGTATTCGTTTAAGCCTTTTTTGTTTAATAAACCATTACTTCTTTTTTTCTTATTATTATTTGTTAAACAGAATTGTTGTACATTTTTCCAAGAACGATTTAAAGAGGACGAACTAAAGGTATTTAATCCGCTAGAGGTATTTAAATTACGTTCCATTCGAATCTTATTTAAAGCAACAATTAACGATCGCTCGACACAAATTATTTTTGTCTATCGCAATTGGATCAGTGTTGAATGGGATCACGGATTAAAGGTGTATTCATTCCTTAGTGAATGGCGCTCTGCTCCTGGCGCCCGGAGATGCACGGGTTTGAAATAAAAGTGCATTTCAGCCGCGCCATGCGGACGTCCGCTTTCACGCCGTACGTTATCGACGGCCCTCAGCCTGGATCGCCGGCGTACAGATTAATGCCGTTCGTACGCGTTCACAGTTTGCGTACGACCACGGGAGTGCCTCCTTGCAATAACATCGACAATCACCAGCGCTGACCGCTGCGCCGCTACGCTAACACGTTTATTTACACGTCGTCTTGACGCCACTATATATTAAAAATTATATTTCGCTACAATTTAAAACGATCATAAATCCGATATGCACTATTTTCAACAGGCAAAAAAAATAACTCATTTGCCCAACGTTAACCCTGCAGAAAAGAAATCGGATTGCTGTGTAAAAAATTAATGCGACGAATAGAAAAGATTCTCCATGTTGTCGATAATAAAATTTTATAACGCGATAAATCCTGCTACACTACATCCTTAGTACAAAGAAAAAATGCTGTAATTGATATCTTTATCATTAACGGGTTATGATAGCTCATCTTGTTGAAATATAATCTTAGAATTATTATTCAATGAATTGTTTCGTAAAAGAAGCGATCCGTGTGAACTTTTCAAAGGTTTTGATCTATGGTATAATTACTTAATTGATGAAACAGCCGTGCAGCATACCTTTCTGATAACAAAATAATTAACTAAATACAAAAACAGCGCGACTGTTAAAACTCATCCGTGAAACAATTTCAGATAACATAATTATTGCAACAATTGGTACACAAATGTCAGTAACATGTTTGCAGAGGTACCGTTACGTTTACAATTCTGCGGTTTAGTTAATATTAAACGTTAAACTATTATAGACATGACGTATGTTCAAGCCATCACTAAAAGAGTAATGTTTGTAAGAAGCTTACATAATTAAACGAAATACTTAATAATTCAAATTGATATAAAAATTGTTTCCGCTGTTTATATTATTTCAATGCATGCACCTAAACATTTAGGGAAAGATTATGAATTTCGATGTTTTTCAAGAGGAATATGGCTGAGATATTTTTTAAAAAATACCGTATACAGCATGGAAGGTCTATGCCGTTTTAAATAGACCATCTGTTCGCACAACTTTATTTAAATGCAAGCCGCACGTAATGTTTTACATTTGAGGGTTTAGATAAATTGCGAACCGAAATTTTGTTTTAATAGTAAAAGAAGATAAAAAATAATCAGATTTCTGAGGGAATTGGAGAGGTTTTAAAAACTAAATTTAATTACGGCCGCCAGTAATGCACGTACAAACCGACTAATTCCTACCGTGTAACTTAACTAACTTAATGTGACGTTCAATAGAAGTGCATGTACGGACGGACGTCGTTACGAACAGTCTAACTTAATTTACTGTTTTTTAAACTGTAGGCAGGCTTAAATCCTAACTTGTTTGACGGTTACGCAGCGTGCGTCATGGGTTTCACGTAGAGTGCAAACTCAAATACCTCCTCTGTACACGTGTAATTCCACGACTCTATGTGGGGCCGCATCCATGACTACACTGCTATGAAATCAATTACTTATTTCGTACGGGTTAATAACGTTCTGGAAAATAAAATGTTAACTGTATGTTTAATGGATTTGTAATTGAGAAAATTCAGCTCAAAGGATTTTCGTTATTTTCCTCTCCTTTTAAATTGGAAAAGCGATTAAAATATTAATTACTACTGAATTTTATTAATAGGAAATTGTATATGGTTTAAATTGTAAATTAAAAGCGTTTCTTTACTAAGTCAATAAATTAAACCAATAACAACTATTAGGATGACTTAAGAATAAAGTTTAAATAAAAATAATTAATATTTTGGATTCTTTACGAGACAGAATCATGCATTAACACAATTTAAAATTTTTCTTAGGTGTCGGAGGTGGGATGTTATCTTCGAAAGGTACCCTTTCTTCTGGGAGAAAATCGGGGTTATGTGGGAATTTTACCCACTAAACCTCCCTCGCTGATTGTTCTCAGCTTTTGGAGGAGTGCCGGGATCTCCATTCGGAACACCATTTATAATTAATATAACTCATCATTCACATGAAAAGATTAATCCTTATTGTATTAAAGTTTCCATGTTCTATATTGATTCATAAAAAAACAAATATATCGATCATAGAGAATATGCAACAGAGGTAGAGTGCTGTATTACGGTGTAATTCTCTGTGAAGACGTTACGTTAGTTCTATCTTATCTACAAGTACGTAAAAAAATATAGCAGATTTATACTTTTATTTACATGTCACTTCTTCTTCATGTGTTAGTTCGTTAACTCACTAATACATAGCTAATGGTGTAATTATGAATAAGTTATTAAGGTTTAGCAAAAAAAATATATCACTCATATAATCCTGAATAAATTTCGATAGAAATAATAGCTTAAAATGATTTTTTTATTTATTGAAAAATAATACGAAAAATAATTATAATTACTATTTATGATGGCAGTAGGTATGCCGGAACCAAATAGTTTATGTCGAAAAGGTTATGCGTCTTACTTAATGAAATGTTCCCATAGTTTTAGTCGGTAAAGTTAATTTGAACGAGAGATATCAACACATTTGTTGCGTACGATGCAGCAGTGTCTATCCATTTAAAACTACGAAGAAAAAGCATTAGAGCTTAAGAGGTTCCTAGTCGCACTTAATGCCGTGACGTTAGTAATAGTATCTTAAGCTTGTTGAAGCCTTAAAGCCACACGTAATAAACGTTTCAGATTCAAAGAGATTAATTCTCTAGTTTTTAAATAATAAAAGATATGTAACACACAGGGCTTGTGATTTTTGCATCAGGTATATAGTTTAAAGTAAACATTGTACAATTAATAAAATGATAACTAAAAACTTAAAATAAATTTTCTCGTGATAATCAAAAGAAAACAAAGAAACATTTATCGTACATACTATTTTTTTTTATTTTGTCGAACTTTATTTAACTCAATGCTGCACAATTTGAAGCATGTGCTCCAGAAACCGATTTTCTCAGATGTGCAAATATTTCGAACTAGTAGTGTGTAAAACAAACGAGCGGATAAAACAACTGATATGCTATCCGGCATTTCTTCACCTTTATTTCTTTGCGTTACATAACTTATTAATTAACAAATAAATGCGGTCTCTACATATCCAAAAACAAAAGAAAAAACTAAATTATTCCTTTTTTATTGTATAAAATGTGCACAACAGCTATAGCTTTCACTTGTGACATGTGTTGACATGCAGTAAATTTGCCTGCCGCGTTCGTTAGAGTCAGAATTAGTAAAGCAGTGTGAATATAGGGCCTTATCGTTGTATGGTATACTTAATAGGTGTTACGCTCAGTGTCCAATAGAGCATGCCATGCACCCAGCCAGCTGGAAGTTGATCTTTATTCATGCGTTTGAATTTCACGGGGACCTTTATAAGCTACTCTCACGTGGTTTAACAAATTTTTACTTGCCGTTTTTAATCGTGGCATCGTCTAAATATTGTCATCTAATGAAAACGGGCTACTCTAGTTTTTGTTTGGTTAGCCATTAGAGGTCTGTAAGAGGCAGTTAAAAAAAATGAAAAGAAAAACACGTTAAAATCTTTTGTTACTTTCTCATTTACTTACAAAACCACACTGAGAGAGACGATATCAGTTTAATATATTTTTTGTAATCTTTTAATGAAACAAATATCGTTTTAATACTATGTTGACGTATTATTTATTTTTATGTGAAAATTATAACAATAGCTCAGCTCTTAAAGCTCATCAAGAGCATGAGAGCTTCGCAGTGGCCGTTGGAGTGTTGATAACATGTTCAAGCAAATTCCTTTGTTACACTAAAGCAGCTTTGTAACTGCAACGTAGCGAGTGCTCGGTCGACCTGCATTCATCAACTTGCCGAAAACTTGAGCCGGACGTCGCAGCGTCTTGTGAACATGCAACACAAAGACCCGAACGGGCGGCGTCATACCACGGTGATCATTCTATCTCGGCTCAATTTCAATGTCGGCCTAGCGTCACCGATCCACGCGCGCACAACGCGTTTTATTAATAATTCCGGACGTTGGCACCGTGGCGTCGGCGACGCTAATAGTCTAAATTGGCATTTTAAAAAATGCAAAACGGATCTCGGCAGTAGTGAAATTAAATTTCGCGTTAAAAAATTATGAAGCTCCGATAAATCGAGCCATCGAATCCACTGAAAAGAAATATACGCAGAATTAATATCGTGATATATCCGACACTATTAAAAGGTTCGTTCGAAAATATTTAATGCAGACGAATGGAGCAAAAAAATACTTTTTTTTTTTATTTCATGGACATTAAAATAAATTTAGATACGTTATCTATCGCCAACAATTAAAAGTCGACAATTTGAATCTGAAGTTGAACAATATAAGCACCAATGCAGCTAGACTCATTTCAAAATTTACTACATGTTTACAGAATTCATATACATTAGAACTATTTACAACTGGTGCAGTCTTTTTAAATCATAAAACGCATTATTAAAAATTATACATCATAGTGTTAAACACATACATAGTATTGTGTACTTAAGAGTCCAGCCCTTGACAACTTGCAAATTTTAAGAACATTTTTGTTATTTACTTTCACCCACGACTATTGAAAGGTTTCTTAGTAAGGAACTATTAAAATTATAACTATATATATATAAGGATGTATATTACAAATTTTTAATTAAAACTTATACAATAAATAATGTAAGCTGTTTCGAATTCGATGATTTATTGGATCTAAAAGCGTAAATTGTCTAACGGTAAAACTATTCACTTTGTTTTAGAAATTGTCGTGAACTTTCCCATAAACGTGTGTCCAACTCTTCCAAGGTAGCGCCTCAACCAGTTGGACGGAGCTTGAGAAGTTGTCGTCGCTTTAGTTCCTTAATAATTGCGTGGCGTGTACATACCGCAGGTATTAAGGGGAAATCGCTTGTTAAAAGGGGTGCTAACGGAGATACGAAACGCTGTGGTTGTATAGGTTCACCGATAAATGAGATTCATATAATATGCGAAATAGTTTATAAATGAAACAATACACTCAGGAAGCTTTAGTAACTTATGCAAAGAGAGCGTTGTAAGGAAATCGTAAACAACTTCCGGCGCCTCATTATATTCTTCTGGATTAATTTCGTTGCAGGCCCCAAGATAAAAGTAGTTTGCTCCCCAGACGGCTTGAATTCATAACTCAGTGTCAACAAAGGCTGCGCTATTGATCCTTGTTAAGAATAGTTGCAGCGGTGAGAGTGCAAGATGAGTTAAGCTTTATCCATGTAAAAGATTTTACTCGCAGCATTAAAAGTACAGCGTAGGATTTAGTGTAAAAGGCATTTACCAAAAAAGAACAAAGTTACTAGACCGTATAGCACAAAAGCAAGCAGGGATGATATTAAATTCAAGCATCATATTTCTCTCGAATCTAATATCGAAAATTCATACCCGTAGGCGCAAATGTGAATGCATGAAAACTGAAGAATTTAATATGTAATAACACTATAATTTTTTTTATAAAAGTACTCGCAAACATTTACGCTATTTGTAATAGCGGCGAGCGAGTTAGTAAGCTTTCAGTGGAGATTATATACTCAATTGTGAGTTTTGCCGGGCCCCACTGCGCGGTAACGTCTCTTTATTTTTAATTGTAAGATTTAAAGCACATGATTATCAAACGTTCGTTCGAAAGCGAAGCTGGTAGTTATGAAAATGAAACATTATTTCAGTTGTAGTTGTAATGGAAAATTTTTAATCAATTATGGAGAATTAACGATGTGTTCAGGTTAGTATGAAAGGACATGATTACGATTATTGGAAATTGTAAATATAATAGAAGTTCCAAATAAATATCGGAATACTAAAATTATTGACACTAGTGTTTTTATTTTTATCTATATTCATCGTTTTAAATTACTGACCTTAGATCGTGAATCATAAAAAAAAAATTACGAATTGTATATAACTACAAGGTCCATTCTTGTCAATTCACCAATAAACAAATAGAATATCAAACATACAATGTTTTGGCAGTAAAAAAGAATTATGTAAAATGAAATAACGACCACGACACTACTTACCTTACTCTTATCGGTTTTATTAAAATTGGCATGCAATAAAAAAAATCACGGTCCATTTGACATTGAAATATGCAAAACCGTCAGTCACAGTAAATTTACATGCAAAAAGCGGTAGTTAATAAAATTCCAATCCGATACGTACGAACTAGATAGACGTGAATCAATCAACAGTCCTGTTGATCTAATTAAGTAAAAAGAGTATAATTTCAGTTACTCCATCGATATGAATATGCATTTTTACTATTAATATTATATAATCTCTTTTCAAGTGAAATGTTAATATTTCTTTTGAGATTAAATATCATTAACCACATATCTACCAAAAATTTACTTATTCCAATACGATTTGTCGCGGTCCCCGAGATCAATTCGCAATTGAAGCAAATAATTGTAAATTAAAATTATGTTTAAATTAAAGAGCCTCCCGTTTATTTATTTTTATTATTCGAATTAAAATTAGTCCACAACCCTGTGTGGCATTTCTGTATTTGGGTTAGTTTATTGCATTATATAACAATGTGTGTAAACATTGCTGTAAGAATTTGCCAAGAGATATATAAGTCATCGAGTTACTTATGATTTCATTGAAGTATGCATATAAAAGCGTGCAACATTGTAAGTTTTACCATCCGACGTTTATTATGTGGCAAAGCGAGTGTCGCATCAGCTATTATGTGAAAGCGTTGTCTCCGAATGTACCGTACACACCCGTCCACGCCGCTTTGAAAAATAGAAGGAATGGAAATGTAAAATATTTTATTAAAACGCGATTTTAGTTTTGTTTAATTTAAACAACGGAACACGTCTTTCGGTTGTCATGGGTAACTCGCTTTCTTACTGAATATTTATATAATTTCATTTTAACATGTACAAATTTAGTAACGAGGTATTCACCCATTGTACGAGTCCACTCCTTTGTTAGTCGTTGTTGTATATAAATAATACGAATTAATTCAATATCCTCACAAGTAAAATGATAAATTTTCATTTACCATTACATTTGTCCAATGTAAATAATAATAATAACGACTTGAAATTTATTCAATTAGATATTGATTTATTCATCAATATAGAATAGCAATAAAGATATTTATATTTTCACTCAAATGTTGTAAGAACTATTTAAGTGAACGGTATAACTTATAACTATCAAGTCTATAATCTTAAAGTGCTATTTAAGTAGTTTTTACCGTGCTGAAATTAAAAATGCGAGTAGCTAGGTAAAAATGTATAAGAGACTGAGCTTACATCAAAGTAAAGCTTCGGGCATATCAAAACGTACTACGTAACCCCTCTTCTATACCGCTATATTAGAGATGTCTGTACGTTTAACGTAAGTTTAAACGCCGGAACTGAAAACATATATGTTAAGGCATAAAACTATTGTAGTGAACTCGTGTACATCTACAATTGAATAAAAGAAGAGAGCTAAGCGCGGAGCTGCCTTAGTGCATAGAACATGTTGCCACAAATAGAAATACAATGTGTTTATTTATCCTTTCAGTTGCGGGGATTGCATACGGCAGCTGACATCGCCGCCCGCGCCGCAAATGGAATTTTTTTCACTGTAATAGAAATTATTTTTTTTCTTCTTCATAATAACACAGCGAACGTGCGGCTGCTTTTGCGGTGGCAAGTGTTATTAGCTATATTCTCTGTCTATCGTCGAATTTGATATTTTATGGAAAATTAATAAGAGACAGTAGTCAATGACATAACTTTGTAAATAATTATCTGTCAATAAAATATAATTACTTGCTACAGATTTGTTGCCTACTTTCCCAATCATTGTTAAAGTACCTGTCGATAGCATTGTGTGAAATAATTTCCAATTTTCCAAATAATGTCGTTTAACTTTTATCTTATATAGTATAATTAAAACAGCAATATCTAATATAATATATTAATTTCTAGATACATTATGTAATAAATCTTTAAAAAAAATTAATTATTGGAAATATATTACAAAGCGACCTATTCAAGGCTTAAGTTTTCATTAAATTAATTAGCATAAGTACACTTTCCTAAGCGCCAGACATTTCATTTTCTTCATTTAGAAGCATCCGAGGGCGTGGGATACCATTTACGTAGATTTTAGCATTTATCGGCGAGTAAAAATTTGTAAAAGATAGCTGTTTTTTTTTGTTAATTACTGTCTGTATTAGAAATTATTAGATATGATTTATGTAAAGAACTTCAAGAAAAATCTTGTACGCCTAAAGAATAAAATGTTGAATTGAATTCAAATCAGAACACTGATATTGCGAGAACATTCAGGGTAAGCCGGGATTATGAATAGGCAAAGGCACAGTCAGATACAGGTAGTAAATGAATTTTAGTGATCAAATACGATTTCATATCAAATCTCTGCGGGATTTTAAAACAAATCCTTTCATAAAACGCGTACTGCCGTCGAATTCGTATCAAAAATGCTCTCTGTACGACCACATGCAACGTTCGGAACTACGTTCGGTAGGTCAAAATGTTGATTTAATAAAGCCCCTCTCATAATATTCTACACACTCGCCGGCTAATGATAAACGTCATAAAAAACAACAGCGGCCTATTAAAAGCGAGCATTACACAGAAATTTTAAACAATGCAACTTTTCATATGGACGATACTCTAAAATTGAATTAATTTCTGATAGCATACAAGTTTCTCTTTATTTGATAGTTGCAAATTCTCCAATGTGGTCGCTGTACTTTCACTGAATATGACAACCGAGAAATTTTCAATTCTATTGTTCAGTAGTTTCATAATTTAGTTTTCAGTTGTTTAGTGTTTTTAGAGTTTTTGAATTGCTCATCATGTAGATCAGTTTTATCATTACAAGGAATTTTATAGTTTTGTGTGGTACGTAATTTTTCATATGTTATAAAGATATATTTTTAACATGGTTATTCTATAAGATATAGGATACAGTTTTGTATGACATTGAATAAGTGAAATTAGTTCACATAGAACGACTAAACACCGATAGTTGTTTTATATTTTACTAAAAATTTGACAATCGAGTTGAAAGGTGGATGGAATAAAAGCTTGCCTACGCCCCTCACTTTTATTTCACAGTATTGCATTTTGAACCTCAGCCAACTGTAAACTGCAGGCGAAAACCTGTTAAAATTACATTTAATATATTACGAACTGCACATAATACATGTTCTTGATATAAAACGAAAAAAAAAAGTTAAATACTTTAATAATTCAAACGTAACAACTGATTATTTAACATCGCTGATAATTACAAAATGCAACTATTATTTGTAACAACATGACTGAAAAT
>DWQX01000546.1:0-40587 GCA_018245475.1 Pharmacophagus antenor | reverse complement strand
GCACTAACTTTTGGAGTTTTATTCAATATTGTAATTTTTTCAAGGTGGTCTCAAACTTTTGGCCGGCAGTGTACATCATTTTGTTAGAATTACATGTTAAATTTCCATATTACCGCAAAGACAGTAACGGTTGAATAGCAACGAAGTATGAGCGATTAGCAAAGATTTTACACTTAAACTTCGTGGATTTAAAAAGAATCGATATTATCATAGAGTTCACCGAAGTTCAGGGGACTCTGTCACAAAATCAGCCGATACAAGATACAGTTGATTTCGGGATAAATAACTATAAATGAAATAAATATTTATAAATATAATATAAGTATCGAACTCGCAACATCTAGTCTGCTGGCTTCACTATACCGCCAATTATGAATTGCCATTCTTAAATTAAAAATTATAAAAAAATAACAAAAAAAAAAAAAATATCCGATTGTTATACAGCTCACAAGCATTCAAAATGTTTTCTCATAATTTTAAAACTTCCAGTGTGCTGTTTAAAAGACAAAATACGAAATAATTCTGAGTATTGTAACAGGTGCAAAAATGGGCAATAATTTCAATGCGGATTTACATGACGCAAAGGTGTGAATAGATTTCGTGTCTGATAACGATGGTGACACAAAAGACATGCGTACTGAAGGTGTTTATTGTGCAAATTTTAAATTAACTTGAAGTTAGTGCAGCCAAATTGCGACGAGCTCATTACTTTACAAATTGTTTTTATTATGGAGTAAGAACATGATATAAGCACAGTAGGAGTAGGTGGTATTTGCTGTATCGTGGTACGAAGATGTAGGTGACTACGCGAGGTATCCTGGTCATGTCTCCATTATTTACTACTCGGAAAACTGCTTTTCATATCAAGAGCAGCGAACCACAGTGAAATAATAAAGATGACGTCAGTTCTATACTTATTACCTATTTTCTGAATGACGACGTCGTAAATATTCCGGTTTTGTTATTTGTCATGTTTCACAATCAGCTATGTCTAGTTTTGACTATATTTTCAAAACATGTTTCGATATATAAAAGTAATACTGGTTATAGGTATATAACATGAACGTAGAAGAATTATCCAGTCTCATGCGAATCCTTGGTATTACTGTAATTAAATAATAATTTGAAAATCATCAAAGTAAAATCAATGATTAGAACTGTTGTTTAGGCGTGCGAAAATTGTCTAACAGAGATTATTTCTAAAGAATTACTGTGTCCATAAACTTATAATTACTTTCGTTTACAGTGGTATTTAATCGCGTCTAGTTGCCAAATTGTTCAATGACAAAAGCTTCAAATTGCGATACATATAACGTTTGCTACATAAAATATTACGTTTTATGAGGAAATAATAAATCAATACTGGACAAATGATTGTAAACATTTTAAACTTCGAAGGACACTGCGTAATGCCGAGTTGAAAGACAACAGACATAGGCGAGGTCAAAGTTGAAACTGATTACCCAAACTGGAGTTAATGATGACGGTCTGGTGAATCACGCGACTAGTGACGTAACGCCGAGGAAGTCTTTAGTTGAGCGAGCACGACCCACGCTACGCACTCGGGATGGACGAATTAATGTAAAGACGTAGTGTTATCTTACAGTTTTGATGTCAAGTCTCACCTCCTCGATATTGGTTACGTAATTGTTTTTAATATACTTTGATATTATTATCTTATTTTGGTTTAGTAAAGAACAACATAAAAAGAAAATAATTTTAAAATGTTCTTATAACAATAATGTTCTTAACAATGTGTTTTTTTATTTTATTTTAATCACTGAATTTATTACACATTGACATATTTTTAAGCTTATTAAACATTATTGTTCAAAAATCAAAACTTCAACATAGATTTTATAAGAATAACGTTTCGTCGTTTATATAATTAGATTAATAGGGTATATCTGGGAACGAATTTCTTGAAATCAGTGATTCCGCAACCAAGGCCATAGAGTAAACGAAACTTCTCGTAGCTCTGTATATAATTTGTGCAGCTTGTAAGAGGTGTCATTATTTAAGTGTAACACTGAATTTGTTTAACGTCCGTATCAATATTATTTAGTCGTGTATCAGGGCGATGTTATGATCGGAGCCTGTGTTAATTAGCGCGGTGGTAGTGTCGGTGACGTCACGCATCTAATTTGATTACACCGGGACAAGGTCGTCGCGGTTAGCACGGAACGTGCCGCGGCCGTTTGCCGTCGGACATCGCCAATAAATGCACGTCCTAACGAAACGCTGCTATGAAATTATACAAACGCCACGCACACACATCGCTAATCAATCGGAGAGCTCTACTCATATAGCAAATGTCTGGACGCTTCAAAGGGGGAAAGGGAGCTTAAACTTTCACAAAGGCAATACGTACTTTAGAAAACCTAACATGTTTTCCCGACGGCGAACTGTCTACTAGCTTTATTATTAGACCACTATATTCCGGATCTAAACAAAGAGAAGACAAAGGGCTGGTTATTCGCAATTTTAACTTATATTAATCTCTTCCTGTGTTAAACAGATTTCAACACTACATGTACTAATGCACCCCCTTAGTACATGTAGTGTTGAAATCTGAATGCTACTCAAATATATCTTACCTATTTGTATGCATAGACGGTAGGTGGGTTCGTAAATAGCTGCAGAAATACCGTTACAATTTCTCACATTTTCTCGAATTCATTCTGTGTTCTCGCGGATCATTTGAATTATAAAGTAACTCGCGAGTGCATACAGAGTGCATAAGATACCTTGGCTATGTAAATGAAGTGTGTGGAAGCTGCGGATGATGTTAGGGCGCATTCACATCTGCGATAACGAGGTGCAAGGGTCAGAATATAATGTGGAAGTTACTTTTTTTAATAATAAAATCTAAAATTATGTAAAAACTTTGCTAATGCAGGACGTTATTAAACGGATTAAACGGTAATTTAACGTTAATAATATTTAAAGTCTAACCAACGTTTAGTGATTTCTTAAAATGTTTATATTTCCACTTCATAAATTCCTTAATATTATTCAGCTGCGGTTTAGTAAATATATACAATCAATGAAATTGTAACAAATACAGTTTCGACAGAAAATAAATAAAATATCACTCTCGCAATCACCTCGCGACCGTTACTTAAATTCCTATCAGTTTTGTTCCCGAAACACGAAAGTAATTTATTCGTACTCCAGCGCCGTCCATTCCACCATACTAAATAATCGAAGAGCAAATTATACATGCGTTTTAACGGTCAAGTCATAGTTCAAAGATTAGGGCAACGGGCAACCCTTTAACTACGATCGTTCGAGGCGAAGAAGTTTCAAATTAAATCGGATCACCCCGCGGTCTCCCTGCACGCTTAAACAATTTATATTATAATAAAAGCCGCTGCCCTTTGTACTGTCGGGTCGCCATGACCGTTACTACAACGTTCTATTGATATTTATGTATTCTTGTAGGGTGACGCATTATTGATAGCGAATAATATGAAGAATGTCATGTTGTAAATTGCATTTTGGCAAATAACCAAGTTGTTGTAGGTTGTAGATTAACTTTCATCATGGGGTTGTGGTCAGTCAGGGAAGTGCGAACTTATCGCATATCGTGGCGGCGTATCGGTAATCGTCATAGATGGGTGGCGGCCCGGACTGCGGGTGACGGGCCGGAGGAGCGGCGGCGGCGGCGGCGGCGGCGGAGGCGGCGGCGTGGCGCGGCCGTCCAACGTCGCGTGTGGCGCCGCTAATGGATATTGATGGCTATGGCGCAACTAATTAGACGCCGTTACCCCACAATAATTCAGCCTGAATTCCCTGAAGCATTTTTCCAGGTGCCAATTTGACTAGTCCAATGCTGTAGATAACACTGACCTTTTGTTGATCGCGACTGACTTTTGTTTAGGAAGTATAATGGAAATAGAAAAAGCTTAGAAACAGACGACAAAAATAAAACAAATTATGAAAAAAAAAATAGTTATATACAAGATAATAAAAAATTATACTCGATCTACGGAACGCAATCGTTTTCATCAAACTGTTGTAATGGATGAAACAAATCCGCGCATCGGGACTGTTTGCTAATGCAAAAAAAACAAAAAAAAGCTCGCGAACAGCATCGGAATGAATGGCAGCTGCGGCGTTTCTTTTTAAATCCCACAACAGCAGAGGAAGAATTACGGGTAGATTTCCGTTTAAACGACGTCGGCGAGCGCGCAAACAATCTCGCAATCGAGTTATTAGATGCTGCGTGGGGCGGGCGGTATCAATCACCGTGGGCGGGCTGCGCGACATTGGAGTTCAATTAGGCGGGTGGCGCGTGTGATTGCTCACTCCTCGCACACCAAAGGGTTACTTGACCCACTTATTAGGCCCGTCGCATGCGTCCTCGTTAGGAAGCTCGGAAATGAACAGGCGACTTAATATTTACTCGCACTATAAGTTGTTAATTTAAGTTAAATGTGTTAGTTAATGATATTTTTCATTAATGTTAAACAACTAAATAGGTAACGTTTGTGTGGCAGGTAAATATTTATTTCAAATGAATTATTAATGTATTAAATTTTTCTCATTGTTTTAAATTGTGGGACACGATGATCTGTTTATGTGATACATTGAGAACGAAAATTTAAGTTAAACCAAACTTGAGATGTAGATTTTTTATTAACGAAATATATAGTTAGGAGTACCAAATTTGGTATTCCGATAAAGCATCATAAAATATCAATTCAGTCCTTTAAAATTTAGAAACAAAATAAATTGAAAAGATTTTTCTAACGAGCACGTTACAGACACACTCATACTGTAACTGCATGAAGTAACGTTCAAGATCCGTGACGAAGGAATCGGTTATAATAACTATCGCTAATTAAAATTAATAACTAAGAAGCCGCGTTACTAAAATAAGATAAGAGACTACTAATACTTAGAGGTTATTGCATAATTAAATATTATGAAATACTTAACTTCGGATAGAATTAAGACCACATCGAATATAACAACGTGTAGATTCTCTTCTAGTTAGATAGAATACTTAAAAAACAATTTAATGAGTATTAATAATATACAATGTAATTATATCTAACTAATTGATCCTCATTATACCAATTTTCATGATAATATAAAATATATTATCAAAATTGGTTCATCGGCATAACATACATGCTACAACAATATTAGGCGGAAAATATAATAAAATGGCTGTGTGAATGTATGCTTTGTGTTTAACTTATTACGATAACCAGTTTTTTAGACGATCGGTTGAACGTTATAAAATTTTCGTGACGGTATGTGCAGTAGAACCGTCTAATGGCGAGGAATAATAAAAATTATTCCTCGCTTATTATTTATTATTCACATTGTTATATAACCAGCATTGACAGTATGTGTTTCTGTAGCACAGTGGTTTACCGTTTGCCTGGAACACTGAGATCCTGGGTTCATTTCTCAGACCACTTTAGTGGAATCTATATTGGTATGGTTTTTCAAACCGCTCTGATATAACAGCGTCGCTTTGTTCCGGCAAGCTATAAAAGTATTTAAAGGTGAAATTTGTCAGCTAGGGTATTCTTCGCAGGCACGCTTCACCATCTAAGTTTATAACGTCATGTGAAATAGAAGATAAATGTTAACCCATTATTTATAAAAAAAAAGTGTACAGTAAACCCTTTAAGCAACTTTTAGGATGTCATTGGTACTTATTTGAGGGACGGACCATTTTCAGATATATAGTAGACAGTACAGGTAGTGACCTGTGAGCTTTAGTTGGAGTATATATCTAACTAGTATATTCTAGTTGAAATCTATAAATGTAATGAAATTTATTCAATTGCAGCAAACGTAGAAAATAAACACTGTTTGATAAATGTAAGCTTACAGACAGATAAACACGGACCAGTATCAGTGGGCGATAGAGTGGCGGTTGCGAGCACAAGTCCACGCATTTGACCGCAAATAGGTCGTGTATTGGATAACACAGCACCGACCTGCGCAGGTTTCTAAATATGTACAAAAGCGATATTGTTGTAACCGCAGTTGATATTTCGCAAGTTCTGTTTGAATTGCATGGGCTTGGCGACATGTCCGAACGCAGTTACGATTAAACCAATCTTTTTTATGAACGAATGCGCATGCGATAAACAAGATGCGTGATTATTTTTAAATCATTAACGATAATTGTAACACAATTTTGAAATGAATTGCTGAAGTTGCTATTGTTACTTTGTTCATTAACATTTACGTTTATATTTAATTCTTTATTATAATGCAGCTTTTAAAATTATTTTAAATTACACATTTCCATCATCCTTAAATAATTGAGGTAATGTTACTAAAAGCACAAATGTAACCTGTCATTCAAATAAAAAGTTACAGCGACGATTACTTTGGTGCAATAAAGGCTCGGGCTATGTGGAAATTTAGGTATATTTTCGATTTAATTATGCGAATATAGTTTTTTTTTACTATTGTCGTGTTTTGGGACAAGTGATTAGCGAAAACCTTTTCATGTTGGGAACTATTATGAAAAATAAAAAAATAAATACAGTGATTATTAATATTCTACATAATTGAGAGCAATAATAGAATTTCCCCTAGCACTGAAGAATAAAGTAGATTAATGGTATAATTTTATGACCTATTACACAGTAATGGATGAAAGGAACGTCTCGCCATGCCAAATCGCATACTTTATTTATGAATTTAAATAATGCATTTTATACCATAAATAATGCGCAAGTCGTACGAATAGGAGCCAACTTGTTTTACGCGACAGTATTTATACTGTGCTGTGCTTAATGTGGATTGGATGAAGATGACTTTAATACAATTAACGTCCGCTGTTTCAGTTAAATTACAATAACGATTGATCAATTATGGTCGATAGTCAAATTATGCAAATAATCGACGTACGATGCACTTATAGATTATAATTAGTTTTATATTTGTGTTCTTTTCTAATGCTCAAATTTGTTTATTATTTTATATGAATATAAGTGTAGCAGTTTATTTCCGAACCGTTGTTCATATTTATATAACAATCGGTGAATAGTTACATGATAATAATTTTATAGCTAAGAGGAATAGATTCTAAATTAAAAAACATGAAAAATCATTATTTACATTATAATTTGTACTTCGAATGTACTCAATTCTATAGCTTACGGAATTAAAAATATACAATAAGATAGCGTCTGAATTCTGAAATTTAAAGCAATTTAAAAAAGAACACGTGACTAATTTACGACTATTGTAGTTTAGGATCGTCAGACGTCTAAACGCTTCGAAATTCGAAATGCGTTGCAGTAGTAATTGGATGTCCAATCCGAATAGTGAATTTCACAGATTATCGAACGAATACATGTTTGTTATTGAATTTCAAGAAGTTCTCTAGTACGTCTATACCAAATTTACGGTATATTTTCCATTACAGAGCAAATAAATTAGTACACACACGGTTTCTAAGAATATTTTACGATGATTCAATAATAAACATGATGCATAGAGTGTGATCATTACGGAAAATGTATACATTTATATTTACATTTTAGTGGTCTATTTTAAGGTTTAATATTATTGTAACAATGTAATATTTATTCATTAAATAGAATGTACCTAATATTTGAATTATGTGTTTGCCAAGTTATAGTTTTCCTAAAATATGTCACCTGGTCGTGAAAAACAGTAACCAAGAAATTAAAATCCATTGGAATTCTGTGTTGAAAATGAAATATACATGTTAGTTTATTCCTGTGTTTTTATACCGAAATGTATGGTAAATGTATTTAATAGTAAGTGATCTTTTTTTCTCTCGGTGTCTAAATTTTGATTAAGAGTAGTTAATTATGAAAATGTCTAAAATTACTTAAAAGTGAAAAAAATAAAACAGGTCGTTTATATTAGAATAAAAAAATGACAAAGGGGACGGTCAAAGACAAGTTTTAAACAATTACATAAAAGATAACAATGTTAAAGAAACTTATAAGTGATTTGATTAAAACAGAAACTTGGCAAAGATTGAAGCAATTTTTAATCAGTTGAGAACACGACTTCATTTTACGACTTTTCGTCTTAACAGTACTTTTTAATTGCCTCTCAGCGGGACCGGGCCTTGTAATGCGCAATTTAATGATCCTTCAAAATGTAAAATGCATTACTGCACCATCTTTATTTTATTGCTTGCTAAGACGAAAGCTTGTTGGAACTAGCGTGCCCTGCATTACGCTATACATGAGTGAACGTTATGGTATTTGCTTTTACGTTTAACATTATAGAATCATCTTAAATGTCGAAAAATACGTAAGAACGTTACTATTTAGTTTTAATGGTATTTTCTATTTTAGGGAATAAATTTTGCTGTAAGCATTAAGTAACGTAATTTACTGTTTTAAAAACTATATAGCAAGAAGATATGTATAGAAGAAGGCAAGCAAATAGTTTATAAAATGAGATGAATGCAAAAATTTGCTTTTTGTCTTTGGATAACTTTATATTGATTTACATAATTAAATTAAACATTCATAAGTGACATTGTCGAAACGAAAAAATTTCGAATAAGCTCATGAATCAAAATAATTTATTAATCATACTTAACAGGATAAAAGTAAACTATATTTTGATATGGGTACATGTGGACATTTGGTCGTAATTATTTTAAAAAGATATATAAATATAATGTTTTAAAATCAAATAGTTATAAATTTTTTTTAATATAAATCAATAAATTGTTTTGAAGTTGACTCGGATTAGCAAAAGTTTTATTAAAAATTAAATAAACAAACTTACCACCGTTCGTCGCTTACACGATGGATAACCGTTTGCTCTATTAATGTCATAATATTTCGTGCAAAGAAACACTTTCAAATTACGCATGCACCCCCACGGGTCGCTGTCGCTGGCACCTAATTAGAATATAAATATCCACCGGCGACGTTTAACAACTGACCCGACCTTTGTAATCTTAACAACTTGCCGCTTCGCAGTGAAAGATGCGCTATGAATTTGCCAAAAAGCTCGCACATGAGCTTAAAAAAAATGCAGCGATTCATTTTGAAAGTGCTTTAAGAAAAATATGAATATTTAACGGGAACTCATATAAATGTGACGTTGACGAGTGACATTACCCTATCGAGATCAGTTTCCGTAAGATGACGCAAAATTAGAACAGTCTTTCCCGTTGTGCGTGTCTTTTGGTGGAACAGTGTAATGTTCCGAAGTTCAGTTGATGAGGTGCGGTGCATACGCGGCGCCAGCGTCTAGCCGGGCTGAGGGCAACGTGACAGCCATGTGGACGGATCCATACAACAATGGGCTTACACAACCGGTCGCGGGACCGTTACAGATGAACCGCCGCGGGTCGCACCGTGAATATGCATGAGCTCTCGACTTGACCTCGCGTTATTAGAGTTTGGGCGCGGAGCGTGGGACCCGCTCTACAGATATATCACTGACATTTGACATTTCGACGACGCATGCTTTGGTGACATTTTATCTTTATAATTCGCGATATATTATACTTTCGATGAAGTTAAAAAGAGAACTTGTTCTGAGAATAAATTATGTAAATATCTTTTTTTTGTTAATTTTCTATTTTTAGTATTTGCAGGTAATGAGTTATTAAAAGTACTTAGTAATATTTCGAGTGATAAAAACCTGGCCTAAATCAATTAAACATTTTTCTTATAAATGGATATTTGAGGCTTTTATACATAGAAACACATATTATAAAAATAATGTATTATATCCAGAGGAATATTTATTGATAATCATTAATTGACAGTCAGGTTATTTACAAATTTTTTTTTATTATTTATTAACATTATTTTCCGAAATGTAGAATATCAATAAGGGGCACGTTAATTTTGAGGTGGTATTAAATTAAAGTAAGCGGGGGGAGGATCTATCAATCAAATAAGAAATCCTTGGGTCAGAACTTCTACTTCCGCCCATCTCTCGATCCGACCACCTGTCGCGTCCGCTAGCTCAAAGCATTTGCCAATCAGTCAAAATAATGGTAAATCTCACGCTGTAAAGGATTTGCCAAATAAAACAGGGAGTCTTATGGTCGATGATGTCAAGATGACCATTACTTTGTTACATCTGTTATTTCTTTTTTTCATTCTTTTTTTTTTGCAAAGAAATATCACAAGAAAATATTGGTTCATAACGTGAATAAATGTAAATTAAATTTTAAAACTAAAATTTGATTTGAATGAAGACGCCGCGAATAATATGCCTTTAGAGGAATTAAATAAAATTAATTCCGACGTACTTCGGCGAGAGTTATGACTATTCGATCGAATGGGAACTTTCGCATAAAACGGGAGACATTTATGAGATAGCGGCCGCTTGTCATTCGAAGAGTCGATATTGTGTACGGCGCGCTGCGGGCTGCGGCGATCGTTATAAATTTCATTGCAATGGCGAATATACGCACCAGTCTAAAAATAAACACGACGACCACAACAGGCGTAGCCGAGCGATACTCGGATAACTGGCCAGAGTGGCCGCCGCAACGGATCCGGCGCCACTCGCCGCTGTCACAAGCGACACGCGAACATGCGTCCGCGTCCGCACCCGACTACAAACACCCAACGCTTTAATTAGACGAACTAATTTTAACGGACTTTTGAGTGGGCGCTAAGGATTGTTTCATTAAACATTTGCTCGATTATTTGTCACTGCGCTATGCGCATTGTGATGACGCAGGAATGCTTTTAAGAAATAAAACTTTACTCTTGATAGGAATGGTAAGGAATAAATTGATTACTATAATTTAAATTGATCGAGGATATTATAGCTTTAAAACTTTTTTACAGTGTCTAATAATTTATTGCGTTGCGGGCGGACGATTTCAAATCAGGCAGGCACGCAGAAAAACAATTCAAACTCAAAAAGTTCTCAATCTTTTTCGGTCGGGTGCTTACACCGATTTACGATTATATACGTTAAAATAGTATATAGAACGATATTTTATAAAAAAAAACCTTTATAAAACTTAGAAAATCCGATTTAAATATATTTGCGTCGTATTTGACTAGAAGTCGTTAGTCATTTCGGAGCGTGATATTGGATGCGAGGCCTTATGGAGCTGTGAGATATGGCGGTGAGGCGAACAGCACAAAAATTTAATGCGCTTACATCTCATACGTCGTGGAAACAAATGGGGCTGAGAATTTTTCAGTCGCCGTGTAGGAAAGTAATTCTGCTCGCAATGCGGACAATATTTTAGCAATTATTATAGAGAAACTGGCAAATGTGTGAAGAGCTAGAACAAACTAGGTTGAAGCGAGGAACGGAGCAATAATGTCAGGGGGCTTCATCTCGGCCAGATCACGTTCATTGAACAAAAGGAGTGCTCGGCGAGCCGGCAGCGGAAAAACGAGTTAAAAAAACTCACGTTCCAATGGAGCTTTTCATACTTAACAAACTCGGGAATGTAAAACGCTTGCGAACGGCGTCAATGTTCTACGTCATTTCTTACTGTGATACAACTGGTACATAAAAGTAGTTTGTATTTTAATTTTAAGCGACTTATTTAAAACTAGTCTAATTAGCCAAATGGCTAACGAAGTGCGACAAATCGCCTGACGAGAGGATACCGCGAAACGTGAATGTACAATGTGGCAAACTTCGACATGCGGCATTAGGAAGACATTAAGGGGGGTGCCATGGCGAAGGTCACATTGAAATGTAATTTATCACGATTTCGATAGTAACATTCATGGAGTACAAAATTACTGAAAAACTACAGAAAAATAAGCAGAACGTATTTTTTTAAAAAATAATCCGTGTAATATTTTATTTATTAAAGAAAAATGTATTTATCAAAATAAAAATAAAATGCATTACTGCTAGTGATACATATTAATACTGAGTGAATTAATCGCATGAACTTTTCATCGAACGTCGTGTGCGAGCTCTCACAAAGCTTTAAATACTGGATCACGCTGCACCGACTACTGATCGTGGCACAACACGGTTTATAAAAAAAAGGAGGATTGAGAGTAATCAGTGACGGTAATGTCACGGAAGTCCAAGTACTCGACTTACTTTACTATAGTAATGAAGTTAACTATAATTAATAAATCACAATTGGTACTATGCCTTAAATGCACGACGAAGATAAAAATCACATAATTTTCATCCCCTACAACTATATAGACGTGTAAGTGTTCGGGCACACCCTGTAAACATACCGCTCCCACCAATTCAATATCAAATAATTCAGAACCTTAAATGATTTATTCGGTACATGGACGTACGTCCGTTTGAGTGCGGTGTGATAATGAGGCGCGTAGGGTGCGGTTGCCAAGCGCCCGCAGCGGAAAATTTGGCGGAAACTGATCGACGCCGCAGCCGAAAACTATGCATTTTAAGTCACATCAATCGATACGCGGTCGGACGCGCACATGTGCAAGTTGTTTATGCGCCGCAGAAGCCACGGAGTTTTGCGCGACTGCCAAATGTGGAACTTTACTCCGTATAAAGTGGCTTTTAGAAATTCCCATGGGAAGTGTGAGCTAGGTTAGCGGACGCGTGGGCCTCAGCTCGGCGGGTATCATTATCGTTAGAGCTCACTAGGCGGCGCCAATTTGACCGAGCGCGTAACGAGTTATGCGACGGTCGCGCACTCTAAACTACATTAATTGGGCCCGTGACTCATGATTTTGTTATGGCCCATCTTAGACTTTACTGCGAGGTCATATAAACTATGATTATTGTTCACGATAACATGTAACTATAGTAAAGATTTGTCCCTGACAATTTAACCAATAAATTTTGTTAATACAACGAAGCACCAAATCAAGCTAGTTGTAAATCTGGTGGTATATAATACGCCTGTCAATAACAATGTGGCGCTAGTTACTATGTACACAATTGACTGGTTTACCTAGTAATTTTACTTTTTTATAGTCAGAGTAAGCATATGAGCGATCGGTTCACGTGATGGTAAGTGGTCACTGTTTCCCATAAACTGCCACATCACTGAAGGAGTCGCAGCTGAGTTGCTGACGTTTAAGATGGGAGTAGGTTTTTTTGAACTTTTAAACATTACTGTTTGTGTTATATAAACTCTATTATATACAGAAACTATAAAGTGAACAGTATTAAACGTTTGAGTAAAAACTATAAAATTGATATGACTTATTTGTTTCTGAAGTAAATATTATAAAATTATTCGAGCTATTTACACATTATTTTTAAATTAAAAATTAACAGATTTATTAATAACGTTAATATAGAATGAAATATTCGCCGCTATGTGAGAAATTTAATAAATTTACCGATAATGAATATAAGTTAATTAGTATAAAATCATTCATCAAATGTTCATGAAGCATGAATACTAATTTCAAGCTACAAAAACGATGTTGTCACTCTCGTGATCAGATACAGCATCGGTATTTCATTCTATGAGTATAAATTAAAACTGTTGCAGCACTTACACCGACCATTGTAATCCTCAACTGTCGGGAAGGAGTGAAATACGGTCAACAATTTAATGGTAGCGAGGCGTTATACCTCTGGGTAAGTGATGAAAGCGAACATGAAATGTACATGGTGACGGGGAGGGGAGGCGGTAAGGTCGCGTTACGCCGTTTGAAAGTGAGACGCGAGGCGCCAAGAGAGCAACAAATTAAGTCCCCGCAGGGAACAGGCCCGCCCTCGCCCGCTCGCGCCGGCGTTGAGAGCGCGCCAGCGATAACGTCTCGCCGAAGGGAAAACTTGAATATTTCCAACGTATTACATAACCAAATTCGCCGGATAAAAGTTCGCGTACGTGCGCCGACAACCGGAGAAGTATTTTTGAATTTAACTCCCCAACTTTAATTAGGATTTTAGTTCAATTTAATCACCGTACATGTCGCTAAATTTCACGATCGATTCCCGTTCTCCGGCGGTTACTCTTACATTATAAATGTAAGTGTCATTAGCTTTACGTAACTTTTACAATATTAAAGGGGCAAATTTCGATTTACACGCATTTTACATTCGCTATAAAATAAAAAGACAACCGTTTCACGAGCGACATAAAACTCTTACCGCATCATAAATTTTATCACTTAAAGTCATAAATATATTTGTATCAATATGTGTTGGTACGAACGAGAGGAACGTGTGCTTTTAAAGTCAATGCACATGTACATTTCAAATCAAATATACTTATGCATCGCTACCAAGGTTGAGTTCGCCAGCAAAACACCTGTATTATACTCATCGAAAATGATAAAAAAGTACATGCATGTTATAAATTGACCCAATACTTAATCTTAAACGTTAGACTTTATTTGAAAGAATAGAATGACCCGAAAAATAAAAGATTGATAATTCGCAAAATTTTGTTAGAAAAAGCTATAAAATAATAAACGATACAGTTAATGACGGACCTATAAAGAGGAGGAAGAAATCTGCCAATAACAACGCTTAAGCGAGGGTATAAAATTAAATGGGTAGAAGGCGTTTTTACAAGTTTATCGAGCGTTCTACATCGGGCAGACGTCTAATGGGCTAGCAGGCGCCGTACGCGCTGCCTGTCTGTCTCGGCGGCTAGTGACGCGTGCCGCCGCCAGTACACCGCCTAGCTCCTATCGATCCTAAAAAGTAACTTACGATAAACGTACACACTGGTTAATTAGCTGTGGAATAAAATGATTATAAAGATATAGAGTAATTACGAGTTCGGACAGCAGGCGAGCGGGAACAAAGAGCGCTCGGCATACTTACACCGAGCCGCGGTTGACTGGCCTCGGCCTCGCTTTTTATGCGGATTTATCGACTCAAATTAATCGTGTAAGTAGAGAGTCGACGGAGGAAACTTGCGTGAAACGCGATAAAAGACCTCTATTGGTTCAAAAGATCGCTCATTGTGATTTAACAAGATCGGCTTTTCTAAGGTAAAGTTCGAGAAGGACTTGTTTATTTAACAAAAGAATGGAAGAGTTCGACAAAGAGCTCAATATATTAGGAGACATTACAATGAGGAAAAACATTAATAAATTAATGCTTTCTGCAACCATTATCGTTAATATATAATCAATTTTGTCAAATTTAGTACTATTACTTTCATTTTACGTTTTAATACAGACATTTGATAGTAATAAATGTTTATGAAGTCAAGTGTTAAGCCATAATCAATTAAAAATTTTAAAAAATGTTTCAAAGTTTAAAAACTTATTTCGTCAAATAAAAATTTCCTTACTTCTTTAAGTATGTATGCTATCTATACTTTTATAGAAATATTTTACGAAATGTACAGATAAAGAATTAACTTATAGTATTTTATATAATTATTGTTTAATTTTTTTACATTTCATGCCACGCTGTTTGACTAAAATCAATTACTTTTATATTATCGTCTCCCACGATAATGTCTGTCGAGGTACATTAAACGGAATTAATAAAGTATATGCAGGTACGATTTACATAGTGAAATGAGAAATATTTAATTTAGCTATTAATCACCTGTAACAGAATAACTTACAGGAACACATCAAAACAACAAAAAGCAAAAACTGTTTAATTTTTATTATTTTGGCACGAACTCCTAAAATATTTTGCCAAGAAAAATAGAAAAGAATGGAATATGAGAAAGACTAAAGAATTTATTGATAACATCAGCATTTATTCCCTTTTGTGCATTAAAACATGGAAACTATATTGTCGTCACTGGCACACTGAATTTATTATGTGAACAAAAAGTCATCGTAATTTAAATAGGTTGTAATGAATTATATTTTCTAAACTTACATCATTTATGTTTATCAGTTTAGCCTTATGGATAAATAAAATCTACATTGAAATAAACAGGTCAAAATAGCTTTTAAATAAAATAAGAAAATGGCTGATATTCATCATTCATATAAAATAAAAATACAAGCGATCTAATCCTTACAAAAAAATCCTACAAAAAAACTTCTTCGTTTTCTTTCGAGTAAAATTGACGACCTACATCAACACATGCAGAAAGATATATAAATGCATTAAACTTACAAATTCGTTGGTCTTGAATCCGGGGATTAAATTTTTATTTATTACATATTCAAAAATATTATTTCGTATCATATTGAATATAAATTAAAACACGTTCAACTTTTGGCTGGAAAATTTCACTGCAGGATAATAATCTGCCGAACAAAATTAGTGGCAAAGGACTAATACTAACATTTGCATAATGCACGTAGGGTAAGAGCAATTTGCAACTTGTTAGCGACTAGCTAACCGATAGTTGAACATGGTGGGTCTTTAAGAATTTTGACTTGTTCCCTAACTAGTTTTGTACGCGTTTTGCTTAAGTTTAACATATTAAAATACTTTTTGCAAGAATTTCTTATAAGCATTGTATTTAATTAACAGTTAAAAACTTTCTAAATACTTAGTTTTAAATATAATTCAATAATGATTCTTAAGTAACGCGCATACATTAACTTCAGTTTACTAGATGTAATGTTTTATTTTTGTGAAGAATATTAGGGGTATACATGATTGGACACACGACATAGGCATTTTGAATAAAAAAAACCCTAGTTAAAAAAAACGGATTATGATAGTGTACCGGTGTAAAAAATATTAGCAGTGCTTCCGTTGAGTAGTTCAAAGACCGCGAACAAGTGATTTCCAGCTATTCGCTTAAGCCGATAAGTATACAACTGGTCACGAACTAACATGCGATTACATCCCCTAGCTTCATGTAAAACTAGGTTGACCTCGCGGCATCGCCTACATACTTTTTGCAACATAATTCTTAAACTCCTACTATATCATTCTTCACACTAAGTATTATTTTATGAAAAATTACAAGTTCAGTCGCTGCATTAAACAGTACTTATTACAGTATTTCGTGGTAAAGTATAAGAATAAACAAATTAATTACACAAACAATTAACTTAAAAGTGAAAATGTATATACTTACATATATTTATATAAAGGATTTTATAGTCACGTTAAATGTCTTTTTCTTCTCAAAATACTAGCTCCATCGGAGAGGACAAATGTCTAAATGAAAGAGTTGGCAACACATGAATCCTCAGAAGTTAGACGTTTCCTGTTATTTAATATTAATTATTAGAATTATTGCCGCGTCTATAAACTGAAACAACATATGCTTTCTTTGCTTTTACACTTTTAATACAACTGTAACTCTTGCAAGTGACAATTAGGTCGTAGACGTTAAAGAGCGCTCGTCTAGGATACTGGATCACCTATGGTACTAGGTTTTGGCACTTACTTGTAAAACTGCCGGAATACAACGATGCCTTATGGCGGTAGATTGATATTAAGGGCGGCAGCTACCTTGACGGGTTTGAAAAAACTTTCACCATCCATACTACATACTTTATGTGACCTGTCCGAACCTGGGACCTCTGTGTTACAAAGGTATCGGTAAACCAAGCGCAAAGGGGGCAGTTAGGAATATGCGTAGTAAATACATTAACTTACTATTGGCAAAGGTACCTTGCCGGAGAACTATCTAGACACTATTATCGCTTTTTTAAACAATTAAAAAAAAAATGAAAGTGTCCAAAAATTACTACTCATATTATGTGTTAAAGATATGTGTATTCAATAAAATTACTGGGTTAAGTAAACGTGTTGCATAGCGATGTACAGGACCACAATGTGGTTCTGTGTAAACATGCTAACGACAAAGCATTACCGCATTATTCAAGTCATAGCTTAGTTGTTTAATACTCGTATTTATAACAAAATATATAAAACCGCCTTATAAAACACTAATCTAAGTTACCTGAATAAGTTGTAATTTTTTTCAGACGATCAAAAACTTTTTTCTTTTCAATAAATCACATCTGCATTTCGCGTTTGGTAAATTAAATAGACCATAAACGTTTATTATTATAATAATATTGAGGCATAACACATCAAGCTTTAGGGAGCACCATAGTTCGTTATCAAGGACCATTTGTTATTATTTTCTTGAAATTAAAAATAAGTTTTTAAAAATAAGCAAAACTATTAATATAATATTAGATACTGTAAAGATTATTCCAGTTTTAATTAAAAAATATTTAGCAATGAACATGTTTATAAAAAATACGTAGTGATGCTAAGACGTAATCTATAATATAATCAATAATATATGTAAATATACTATAAATATTTTCCCTATTGATCGCATATTATATGATTTGGGCGTTTCCATAAAGCGTAACCAAAAAGAGCACCCCAGAGTTCTGGGAGTGAGCCGCTTACGCGGTCGCCCGTTCAGTCGCTGCATAATACATTGCAGTGAATGCACCACAGTTTGATCCCTTTCTAGACAAGATAAGTACGACTGGAAAGTTCTCTTGATGTTACCTCCATTCCACTTTTGTAACAAATGCGGACATGAACCAGCGGGAAGGTTTACGGTTTCAAAGTAAATCGACAAAGTTTCCACAACGTCATCCTTTTGTCTACTTACGTCGGAATATCGATTGCGTTTAATTATTTAAGACTAATCATTTCGAGAACTTTGTGAATAAAACAAAGTTTGGGAATCCTGATCTAGAATTATAATCAGAGAATGAATTATTCCGGAATTATTTTACACTTTTGCTAAAATAATATTTTTTGTTTAAGTTTACGAGTCTTGGTTTTCATTCGATTGTACAACAGAAAATAAAATAAAAAAAAACTATTATATTTTTCTTTTAAAACTATTTAAACAGTCCAATTTATGTACCCATTGCTGGGTCTCGAAGTCTTCCATAACAACGAGAACATGAAGGTCATACCTCTGGTTATGGTTATGGATTATAATCCACCACAGTGTTAAAGTACAAGTCGGCAGATCTTGTATGTTTGCGAAAGCTATGGTTTCTGGTAGATGTTGCATCTTTACGATGTTTTAGGGATTGTGAGATGTTAGGATCAACCCCGCGCCAACTTCGTACTGTACAGTATGAAATCCCATCGCAATCACAAGTAATACCGCTTTGTCATTTAATTTCATTTCATATTTATTTTCACCTTTATTACTAGTATACAAGAAAAAGTAAATATACTTTAATCAAGCGATAGCTGCAATTTTAATTTAGATACTCCGCTTCCGGATATTGAAATGGAGAGCTGCGGCAGGAAGAGCATAAAAAAATTATATTGGCAGTCGCAGTTATCTTATAATGACATTTAAATTTCATTTTAATCATATTCTGCATCATTTCTCATACGATGCCCGATTAAGTCTAGTTTAATCAATTTATTATTTAACTTGCACTTAAATACTTTAATGATTTATTATTGAAAAACATTAACTTATAAAATTTGTGTATTCATGCAAAACAGTCTATAACAATGATTGTAATAAATGACGGGAATCACTAGTACAAATTACAATATTTTCTTTTATTTTGAACTTTATAATCATGCGATGTAATAATTTTTTAAAATATATTTGGTTAAATAAAGTGTGCGGTAGTATATATAAAAAATTGTGTCTATGAGGTTATAATTTAATACATTGGTACCCTCAATGTTAATTATAATTATTTATATGAACAATGCAAAATTAACAGACTTTTGCAAAATATAGTATAAAGAATGAGTAAGTGAATGCAACAAAACAATCGATTCTTGTTTTGTAATATGACAAAACAAAGGAATCGATAATTTCTTTTCTATAAGATGATATTTCCTGTGTACTATTTAAATTTCAGTAAAAGTAAATCTGTTTTTCATATATCATACATAACGCTAATACAACTTTTTTTATTGTGTTCTTTAAAGTATAATTTCGACAAGAGTTGCATAATACAAGTAAATAACAATCGAGCTTGAGTGCGAACTCATAAAGTACAAATCCTAAATTTTGCGCTAAAACAATATTATAAGAGTAAATAAGTATAAATCAATGTTCTTGCTTAAAGTCTACGATAATTATTTATATACATAACGAAGCAATTACTACCTAATAAACGACGAAAAGCTTAGCTTAAATCATTGTTTTGTGTTATTTACGGAAATATTATGTTTAAAAACAGTATGGAGGAAAACATAGGTAAACAGTGTGAACATTCCATAAACCGATTTACCTATTCAAAGAACATAAACATGTTTGTTAAAAATAGAATGGAAACTAGAAACTTCTTTCGTACTTTACAAAGACACTATTGTATCGTATAATGCATTTAGGAACAAAGCCTTAAAACAGATTTGAAAGATATAAAAGGAGAATTTTATGGTAAAGATTTAATTTCCATACTTTGTTAGTTTAAACGTCAAATCACCTGATGGACAGAATTTTAAAGGAAGGGATGATTTTTGACACTAAATGTTTAGGGGGCTGTATTTCTTTTGGGTTATTTTGGATATTATTTAAAGATACATCGTAAATATCTATTATATGACATATATAATTTTGCTAGTTATAACGTTGTAAACAGTCATTTGTCTTTATAAGACAGACATACTTTAAAATAAAGTAGAATTAATGGAAACACAATATTTACTTACGGCAAATGTCAGTTAAACTGCGAGTAGTATACATATCATTTTAGAGATGTTATATCTGTATGGGACACTGTACAAATAAGTTTACGTAATATATATTATTGATTTTCAAATACTTTGAAGATAAGTTATTTAATAAGGCTATAATTATTTCTACACCTTTTAGGCAGTCGATTAAAATGTAATGTTTTTCGCATTGTATTAAGAGAATGCACTTGATTTTGATAATTTAAATTAAACAATTATCTTAATCCAATATCTAAAGTAGGCTTGCCGTGTTGTTAGTGGAAAGTAGTTAAATAGAGCTGCAAAACAATAGTAGCAGAGGTAAGTGTAGCTTTCACGTGGAAGCAATCTGGCATTTATTAATGCGGATTGGTCGGGTAGTCCGGGACAATGGATCATGTTTCTTCGGGGCCGGAGTCTATGGGCCCACAGACCTTAGGTAAATGACGGGCTGCATTAGCAATTCTGACGATACAGACAAACAAAACATCTACTTTCGTTTTCATGTCTGAGTAAGAACAATGTCGGTTGAAAATAGAGCTCATTGCGTTGCAAACTTACTTCGACAGCTGAATGTAAAGTAATGCAACAATACAGAGGAAAAAACTGCAATACTATTGAAATGAAATTAGTGTGCTATAAACTCCTACATTTAAGCAAATTCAGTAAGATATTTTTGGAACAACCTCAATATTATTTTTAAATCATGGTTCTTAAAGACTTTTATAAGGGTCAGACAATAGTAACGCCTGCAGCTTGGTGCTATTTATACGAGCTTTAGCAAAATATTTAATCGGTTTGCCAAGAAAGCTATTGATAAATATAAGAATTTATTCTATGAGTACTGATACAAAGTACCATTTTTTTAAGATAATAAGAAATTGTTATATTTAGTGATAAATTACCTAAATTTTTTTTTATTACTTCTGTTATAATAATTTGATAAATATTATAACAGATTATGGTGTAATAATTTGATAAATATCTATAACTTACTTCTAAGAGAGCTTCTTTCAAATTATACTATGACTCCGAGCCAATATCTGAAAATAAAAGAAAACAAATTAATGCAAAATTAAAATACCAACGATAGACATTTTTAGAGGAAAATAAATCACTTTAATGTTAAGCAGGTATTTTATAACTACGATGATAAACTGCCTTACATGATACCCTTCATATAATTTCTGAGTGACATAATTTAAGTTTCACACATTGCCGCGCGAATATAAAACTAAACCAATTACAAGTTTTCCAATACGCCCGGCAAATTATAGCAATGTAAACTCGCAATGGGCCACAACGTGGCTCCTTCCAGAGTTTGCATTCGTTCAAGTGAAGTTTAAAACTCAGGATGGATTTGAACCCATTCGCTTATGGATCTACATTACTATTCCCAGTACCAAGCATAATGATCATTTATCATCACATATTTTATAATTTTTAATTCGTCAACTCTCATCAAAAATAATTGATGTACTTTTTACTACTACGATTATTGTACTATTGTACGCCTGAAAATTTTGTCATGACAATAAAAAAAAGTTTACATAAAAGTTTGATAATAATTACTGAAACACGAATATTTACAGAATTTCACATTGCTTTTGATTATTAACAGGTCATCAACTCTTAAATTTAATATGAATTTACTGCAAATAAAGCTGTTTATTTGCAGTAAATTCATATGGAGCATGTATTCGAATAAAACATATTAAATTAGCGAAACTGAATAACAGAGCAATTCATTACCGAAACAATATGCGCGAATATTGCTGTCACCCTAGCGTTTTACTTATTTATGTTGCAAATTCCAAAGTAGGAACAATAAATCTTCAGGGGCCACCCGAAGTGTTTGCCGTGCAATCGCGTCGCTACTTTAGTTACATAATCAACTTTTGCAATGCGCAGTGAAAGAGCTGCATTTAAAAACTCCATTACGGGGCGGCGTTCTTTACGCCCCTCACAATGCGCGCTAACCGACGAAACGAGAGTCGCAGCTAGTTAAGGAAATAAAAGGCCTTATGATGAGTCGCGATGTGGCGGCGGACGCGGGGCAGGTAAAGATCGCTGTTTGCATTGCGCGCCTTGGCCCTGGCAGCGATTAGTGGCATCAGCTTTGGCGGTAATTTAGCTGTGTCACAATTTTAAAATATCGCAATGACATTCGTGTTACATTTTTACGGTGTGAATCATATATACAAGAGCCTTAAATATTATATTTTACAGGGAAAAGATAGATGTATTATAGCTTTTTTTATTTAAATGTATATTATTTAAAATTATGCATTTTATAAAATTTGTAATGTAACGAGATATTTTGTGTATTACTAGGTGTTTTTATATTACTTAATGTTTGTTTTATAATTGCCTTAGACGCTCTACACTTAGTTGCATTTGCAAAGCATCTTTTTAAAGTTTAGATTTAATTTAGTCTATTAAAGCGTATGTAAGTAATACTGTAATACGATTCATCTTGAACCGTAGACAAGTTCAAATTTTATGATATACTAATGTTGTCAGGACGTATTGTTGTTGAGATAAATTAGAATGATATTTTTAATGAAAAAGAAACACGTATAAAAAATCATCTAAATGCTGAATTCCAGACAATGATCAGGCTGTATTTTACTATTTTGTGGGTTTTAACAACACTTCTAACATTCTCATGTTAGAAAGAAAATCTTAATAGTATAATATCAATTTAAGTTTCAAGCACCTTACGTTTCTGCTTGTTACATTGTACATATGCCTGTTTTGCTAGTGATTAGTGCTTCCGAATAAATAGGTAAAGGAGATTAAAATTTTTTAAAGCTTTTGGAAACGAATTAGAGAAGTTACATAAACACAAGAGTTTAAAACTCAATGAGGGTACAGGGCACGTAGTACGTAGAACTCATGTAAAGTATGACAAAAGCACGCGCGCCCGAATCTCGCAAACTTCCCGAAGGATACGGCTATGTTATTTTTTAGGAGAATTTTAAAAAGGCGAGGTGTGTCGTTCAAGTCTCGAGGGAATTTGCTACGCTTTAAAGCTAGTAATTTGATGTGAGCCCTTTCGAGATTTTTCCATCTTCCTGAGGTCGTGCAAGCAGACGGATTAAGCCACGCACGGGCTGGGCGAGGGCGACGACGCGCCAGATTAATGTCGCGAGCTTTGCGCCACATTTTAAATGTCACGTTCCATTTTTCCAGCCAACAGAGTCCGCGAGCGACCCGAGCGTGTACATTTCCGTCGTCTAATAATTGATAAGCACATCTTGTTAGGTGCGAAATTGTTTCATTTTGTAATATTACCTGGTGTAATTTTTTCATTCAACTTTATATTTTTTATTTTGATTTAAAAAATATGTATTAATAATCGTACTGTTATAATAACTTTGCCTTCTACAGAGCATTGAAATAAAATCGTATTATCTAAACTGTAGCCAACATGGAAACAAGGCTTGGAAAAACGACTGTCATAAAACTGGCGCCTCCCAATCACCAAATAAGGTCGACGCGGCACCGGCGGGCCGCGCGGCGTTGTCCTTGATTCCCGGCCAAATGACATAAGTTTGCCCATGGGTGCGGAGTCTTGGCTAATCAATAAACAAGACGAAATGAATGAGAAACCTGAGACATCGATAAACCCCTCCCACGCAGCTAGCTATTACCTAATTATTCTGGACGCACATCCACAAACCTGAGACAAGTTTATTTGCATCATACGTTAATTTGTCAAAGGAAACGGTAATAATTAATTATATATGCAATTATTACATATCAAAACTGTTTCCTAATGATATATAGTTTAACTTAATTAATAATGAATTTGGAACTTACCAAAAGGTTAAGACGATTTCTATGTATCATCTATACTCAACCTACGTCCCTACAAACTTTTGAGGTTGGCCTACCACGGGTATTACTTTATTTTCAATCATTTTGGACTGCGCGTTCATTAGAAACACCTTAAGCGTTCTGAGTAAATATGTATTATACAATGTCCAAATATGATTACAGATGCTTAATTTAATTTATAAAAGTAGTGAGAATTATAAAAAAAAACTAAGAAATCATTCCGTAACATTTTTTGAATGAGACGCGCGACACCGACTAGTTTTTATATACCCTGTAAATAAAAAAGATTGAGCAGTGCTGACTTAGACGCAGATGACCGATTTAGATTTTATGCGAAATTTTAAGAAGATTCAGTGTTAATACAAATATGTATTGTAAGTATGAACTACACTTGACTATCCCAAGCGTTTCAAGTCTTGAGCATATCGTACCATGGGTGCGAGTCTCTTGCAAAATATAAAAATTCAGCCAAATAAAGTAATAATTGTATATTTTTTTACCATGTAATGGAGACATTATTTTTCAATTAGAATCTTAAAGTTGATGTTATTGTATAATCTGTTCATCTTGTCTAAATATAGAAGTATCGTGTTTGTTACATGCTTCACTTGAAAAATTGCACTTTTGCAAGTGCAAGTGCAAAGTGACAGTATTGCACAGGAGGTGCAATTTAAATTTATTATTATAAATATATTAATGATACTCGGGGCTCGTATAATTGAGACTAGGAACATCCGTCCACAAAACTATCTTTATTGCTATTCAAATTCTGCTTAGTAAATGTTAATTACAGGATACCTTTATTTGAGACCTTTAACATTAAAATCATGATTTATAATCGTTCGATTGTAATTATGTTATAATAATTTTAAGATTATTAAAATTATCAGTTTAAAAAGATGTAATCAACAGCCATGCTATATAAATTTTATCGTGATGCGGTGGCTTATTGCTTGCCTTGTATCACTGAGGTTACTGGTTGTAGAGATGTAGTTTGGATGGTGGCATGGATTTCTCAAACGTGCGTGGCTAGCTACCACTCGTAGTGTCAATCTGCCGCCATAACAAGTTTTCCATGTTTGTTGTCATATTTCTGAGAGATAGATTATTCTCAACCAGTGCGCTTCACCATTTACAGCGTCTTTGTCACTTAACATCACGTCAAATTAAAGTCATGTCTTAGCTCTTTGCTGATAAATATTTAGGCGACGTGATAAAATGAGAATTATAACTATTAATGGTTATTTATTATCGAGCAATTATTTTGCAATATTTTGTGTTAATTATTAGGAAGTCAAGGTAAGATAACCGTTTCAATCTATACTGCGAGATAAATTCGTTATATTTTTTTTAAGAAATAGTTATTACTTGTACGAAATTGACCAAGTAATATTTAGTGTTAAAGTTGAAAACATTAACATCAGGCAGTCAAATATGTTCTTTAAAATCTTATGATTTACGTACTAGTATTATGTTGTAATTGTAGGTGATAATATAATAAAGCTAACTTTTTTTTTGGAAATGAAATACTTATTAAAATCATATGATCCAGAGATTTTTGGTGATTGAGAATGTACAATATAGTTGCGGGTATAAAAGATAAAGTTCGTTCTAAAATTAGTGCTGACACACAAAGGAGTTAAGAAATTCATATTAATTAAATATTACCAGAAAAAAGTAGTATTATATTTGTGTAATATATTCTGTACATCTTAGTAAAAATTACTAAACTGTAATCCTAGACGCCTGTATTAGCGTATACATTCTTACAGATGCACTTTATTGTGTATTAAGAATGTCCAGATTCGATATAACGACAAGCAGTTGGTATCCGGAGTTCCTGAAGTTTATTTAACATTTATAGAAAATTTTATTGCGAGGAAATGGAATAACCTCAGCAAGTAAAATTTTCCAACAAACGTTAAATTGAAAAGTTGTCGATATCTAAAGTTATGAGTAAAATTATTTATAATAAGAAAAATTTTAAATCGAAAATCATACCGTACACACTTTCAAACAGAATTTAAATTATTTAACTTTCGTCTCAGAAATAGGAGTGATACAAGCTTAACCATGTGTATATATATGTATATTAGATATATTTAGAAACCTTAATAATAAATATAACAGTTTTGTATTATATTTACATACATCGAAATTATTTTGTAAAAAATAAGCTGCAACAATATTATCCTAATTAGAAAAACTGATTGCGATCGGCATTACTGCGATTATTTGCTTATCAATACTTTCCTAAATATATTTTTATAGTTAAATTCATTATTTGCAGTTATCTCTTCTAAAGAAATATCTCTGTTAGTAATGTTCATTCAGTACCAAAAATTTAAATATATTCATTGAAAATTAATAACATTTTGATAATTTTAATTAACTGAAGATAAACATGAATTTATTCGACAATTATTGTTTCACTTGTTGATTACAAGTTCATTGAAAACCGGCCACGTGCTCGCATTACCACAACGAGGTGATTGACTTTTTCCTTCAACTGCACTGACATTACAAATACATATATGGTTGCCAGTAATTATTCACTTAAGCTACAATATTACTAAATAACATTCCAATAATCCAACATAATAACAGAAAGTTACTAAAACAATAAATGGTAAAATAATGATATACGATTAATAAATCAAAGTTATAATAATTTCTCTACATTTATAAGTGTCTTTATTTTTGTTTACACGTATATCTGACTTTGTGTTGCAAATACTTGTACTACTGGCGAAATCTATTGAATAATACTGTCAATAACTCTATAACGCTGAATATGCAAGGCAGCCGGCGCTTATCGATTAAGTCTATTTTCGGGACCGAACTCAATCAATGTTTGGTGATCGATAAGCGAACAAAGCGCATTAGTGAAGCGATCGCTAAACGTCCACTTCGCCGGTGAGCAAACACGAAGGCGTAATCCGTCGGGCGGCACTTAGCGTGCGCCGCAAGCTGAACGCTTTAATTGCACATCAACTAATCTGTTTGGAAACGCATCACATTACCGATTTACGTTTCGGCACCATAGACGATGGACCAAAACACGCATATGAACGTTCTACTCACGCCATACCCTAACTCTGAAAAGTACATTATGAAAGTGCACTCTGCAGACCTACAAGATATTCAAAGGCTTAAGAACAGTTAGTAAACAGTTTGTAATCAATGCTGATCTTAAGATATTCACGATGTACGATGTAAGCACTACGAAATAATTGATTTTTATAGTGGGCAATAGATTAAAGTTCGACGACTTTTGATGCATACCGTCGTCATATAATCTTACTTTTGTTTTACAAGTTCACAGCTGGCAGATGCTAGTTGAGAGAATGTGACAAATTAATGATTAGATAGATCATTTATTTGGACAAATCTGAAAATATAATTTTTATATTATTGGTGTTTCCAAAGGATTTATTAGAACAAAAAAATAAAAAAACCAATAGTGTTTTCAATTAAAAGCTGTCTAGTCGAAATTTTAGCGTTAATTGCTCAAAATTTACATTATAGTAAGACTTCGCAATAAGATTGAAGAGGCGAATTTAAACAAACTGAACTAATCCACTGCCAATTTACATTGCTGGTTAATATGGTTTACAAACAGTTCGTATTTTATAAGATGATAATGGTGTTAACAATGTTGTTTTAAAGACAATTGAAAAAAAAAAGTTAAGGGAAATAACTATAATTTAATTATTATATTACCGTATTTTTAACTGCATCTCTTTTGACTTTATATCGATATCTGTAGGCTTGATTGGTATTAAAATTTTAACGCAAGTATTTATGTATTTGTATGTCTGTCAGACCAAGATATCTTTCACACGGTTGGAACTGTTTTGATGTAGTATTTTTTTGTTTTAAGGTTTAGTCAACAGAAAGTACATATTAGATGGAAATAAAAGAATATTTAACAATTTGCATATTGTATTGTTTATATATCTATAAGAATGGCCAACTTTCGGTTTCACATAGATCGATTTATGAGGACTCTCATGTCAATACTTATGTACAAAGGCAATAGGATTGTTGCCCTATTATCTAATACATAAAACTTGTTAACTGGATATTATTTAGAGCGTCTTACATACTGTTATAAAGGTAATATATATATATATATGATATGCCTGTGTTTATTTTAGTTCATGGGCGAGGCAAGGCGGAGTCCATGTTTTTCATAACAGACATTGTAAATAAACGAAATGAAATACAGGGGCAGTTTCTGTTAGTAACGGCGATTAGTAATCCCATCTTCAATGTTTTAACAACGCATTGTGTGCAATGATCCGTACCATCAAACAATGCTACTGTAAATATTTATTGATAGATTTATTTTACGAGTTGCTAAGACCCTTGCTGCTTGCTAGGGTAAAATTACGCACTGAGTAATCAGATGAGTCGGTCATTCGTCGCGCACGATGAACTCCACTACGTTTTGTTCATATCTTGAGCTTGAGTCATCGCTTTCCTTATTACATTGTATATGGCACTGACAATGTTTACAATATACATAATGATACATACTCCTTAACTTGATTATCAATTTTATATATTGATAGAAAGATACATTATATTTCATATAGGCCGTATAATAGTCAGATAAATTATATATATTCTTTTGATTTTTATAAAAATGAGAAAATTTGGGACATTTACTAAAATGAGGTTATTAATATGTATGTCAAATTATTAAACTTTACCTTATACAAAAAGAACTAAAATTATTACTGACGTTATTTCTAATAAGCAATCATGAGATATTGCAAATGCGAGTAAAATTATATCCGATTTAACATCCTTATATAACCAATATAAATATATGATGAAATAGAAACAGTGCCTAAAAGTACTTGCAAGAACAATCAAAGAACCATTTATTCTTGCGTTACGTAAATTAAATAGCCAACAATGGAGTAGAAAGTAAATGTACCTGGTACTTAATATAGCTTTTCAGATAGTATCGAATTTAACTTTGTTGTTAACTCTATTGTTTAAACGTTTTTAAATGTAAATGTACATAATTATATTATAATAGTACGGATTTACTTAAGATTT
The DNA here is from genome assembly GCA_018245475.1 of Pharmacophagus antenor. Classification (NCBI taxonomy): domain Eukaryota; kingdom Metazoa; phylum Arthropoda; class Insecta; order Lepidoptera; family Papilionidae; genus Pharmacophagus; species Pharmacophagus antenor. The sequence continues at coordinate 11,241 of DWQX01000546.1, read as the reverse complement.
TTACATTTACAATAAATTTTTCATACGGGAAGAGGACACTGTGAAATATCTGATTAAACTTGGCTTGGAAATATTATAGTAAAGTGAGTGAATTGTTTCCACAAATTATCCGAAAAACAGACCGAATTTAAACATAACATTACACACATATTTCTTTTTTAATTTTCATTTCAATTCATAAGTCACGATAAAAACCTCTTACCAAAAAAATGGATAAAAGGTTAAGTAAAAGAAGATTGGAGCATAAATTCAAAAAGTGTAAATATTTTACTACTTCAACTGTTCATTGATGAATCACGTCCACCACTTGCAAGCAAATCGTTCCATATAATAGAACGTTAATCTAGCTAACGCTATATTTTGTGTATAAAGAAGCGAGATGAGCAGGATCTTAACCTGATGGTAAGCCTAATTATGAGAAGGAAGGTTTAGTATAGATGATTACATAGCACCCCTTGTGCAGACTATATCTCTGCTGTTATTTTACTATACATACTTAGAAACTCATATACTATAATATAATAGGACCCTTGTAGAAAAATAAATTTAATAATTAAATACGATCCTTAAAACTTTTTAAACAATAACATAATATAGGACCTACGAACACGATTCTGAATGAAGGTTTCTTAAATTTAAAAACTGAGAAAGAGTACGGAGGAAATAAAACTAGTTCATGCACCCACGCACTAGACTTCAGGCGCCAACCATCTGTTTGACGACTTTTAGGTATTATTAATGCACTGACTTAAGTTTAAAGTATGTTTTATTCAATTAATTTCGATGTTTTATTATTTAAAATCGATCATGGATGAGGAAACTTTTAAAAATCATAAAATTTGACCAATATGTTATTATTCTTGTTAGTAATTTGTTTTGCCTTATTTGACTTTTAGTAATATTACAACGAGTTAGACAATGATAATCTTGTGTTGTATTCTTCGTCATGTTTTAAAGACAAATATAAGGAGAATATTGCTAGCAATTTGTACATGACGAGACAGCTTCTTTACACATCTCCGTATCAATTACAGATTTAATTATGTTAGCCTAAATATAAGCTATATACAATAATTAGCAGTTTTATGAATCAGCTATGTTATATTGAGGACAGCATATGCCTGAAGTGGAAAGTAGTACGATCCGTAGTGCACTTTCTCTTGTCAGATGGTCGACTGCGCAAAAACCATGCAAGCCAAGAATATAATTATTTGAAGATTGCGTGAGCAAAAATTAAAATTTAACGTAACATACTTAAAAAATTACAAATTACGATACTTATAAGTTTTACAAACAAAATTATTACACTGAGGATAGCATTTAGTGATGGACATCTTTCAAAAATTTCTCCATCGTATAATGAGTATTTCCAAGATTTAAATGTGAAATGTCTTTAGTTATGAAATAAATACTTTGATAGAAGCTCGAAAGTAAAGGGAATATGGCGTAGGACGATCCAACCACATCCCCAAAACTTTCATTGGTATAATGATAGTGTTCTTTACAGACAGGTCTATGTACTCGTAACTATAATAAGGTTCCGGCCACATATAATCGAATAAATTTGCATATTACTGTTGCACTTGTGATATGATTGATGATACATATGATGCCATGTGTCTGCAATCAATCTGCCAGTCTAGGAGCCTTACGCAAGATTTCGTATGTTGGTGGATATAATAAAATTTTAATCTCAACCATTGTCAGTTGCTAAAATTTTGTATAAATTAATTAAGATTAGGATTTCCTTGTATGTAATTAATTGTTAATTGCTTTAGATGAGTGTTAATTTTATTTTTTAAGAGGAGCAATAATCGAATGTTCGATGAACCTCCTAATAAATAAAGTTATACAGATATATAGTTTATAATGTTATTAACAGTATTATAACGTAATCTTTGTTTCCTAGCAGCTTTAAACGATTGCACGTTGATGATTGCGTACCAGATTGCAAGAAAGTAGTCATACAAAATGGGTTTGGTAAGTATTATAGGCTATATTTTGTCTGTATTTGCCAGGCGAATGAGTTTGGAACACGACTTCTTTTAAGAATATTCTGTTCAATACAACAGGCGTTCCCATTACAATAGTCAGTTTCACAAACTCCGAATCGGCCAGACTCCGGGCATTGTCTCGTAACAGAACCAGTTTCATGCGACTTGGTTTACAACTGCCTTATTGCTCTATTCGTTATATTATGTTTTTTACAATACATAAAATGGTTCTTATGCCATTGTATTACGAGTGCGTTTTCGAAACTTTTTTGGAGAAATCAATAAAAAAAACATGGTTCTCTCTAAGCTGACCTTTCACGTCATTTCTTCTGAGATTTTAATACGACTTTAGAACGCTTTATTTAGTTTAAGAAGATAGGATGTGCTCTGTTATAGCTTATATTTTTTGCTTCATCTGCAAATTAGTCGTGGCAAGTTTGAGTCCGTCTAAACGAGATAAGAGCACTTTATAAATCACAACTATGAAGTATTAAATTTATTGTGAACGAAAAATAAAATAAATTTAAAAAATAGGAAAATAATTTAAAACATAGCTTTAAATTTTGCGGAAAACAAACAAAAACACATAGTATTACATTGTAACAATTTTGGCCGCCTTGAAAATAAAAAAAATGAAACAAGGCTGTCAGTTACATTGAAACCGGATTCGCTCGATTAATACCTAGGTACTTTCGAAGGCGTCATTGGCGGATAGAACGTTTATAATATCACTGAATTGCCTTGCGTAGGCCAAGGTAGCTTATAAAGTGAATGTACTCACCTAAATGTCTGATTGTTATTTCTACTTCTATATGTCAGTGTATTAGGCTTACGGATAGAAGTGAATCATTCTTTTCTTTAATTGTCAACCGTACTGAATTCAAGTTGTCATTATTATGGACAGGCTACATAAACTATTTTACAGGTTGCTACCAAGTAAAATGTATAACGAAAATTGGTAAATAGATAAATAATAGAAACTTTATTGTATCTATCTATAGGTACTTGTCGTCACATGATTAACTGCGTATTCATTTACATTATACTTCCATATGATTACATAATATAAAATGAATATCATCTGGTCGTTATCATGGTAGCTCATTGCAAAGTAAGGATATATAAGATCTTGCGTTGTGATATCGCAAAAAATTAACCCTTAACGGATATGAGTCATTACCCGACCACCAGGAAATTATATTAAATTTTCACGATGGCGTTTTACGTTACCCACGCTGCCGGTTTCGCCACTTCATGCATATTTATCAAAATAACAGAGCCGATTGAAAGGCTGCATATAAACACGCACTGAATTGCAAAACGTTAAAAGAGACCGCGGAATTGGGAGTTTATGTTATAGATTTGAGGGTGTAGTTTCGCGCGTTACTTCGGGTGCATTTGGGCCGGCGGCCCGGTCGTTGTCCGCCGGTCATTAGTGAACGCACCCCCGCTGGAGGGTTGCGAGTTCCGCGAACCACTCCACCCGGCTGTGACTCAGAGCGGGCTGGCGACGGCGATGGGAAAACACCGATTGTCCACTCGATAACCGATTTGAATTAAGGTGTTTCCGTCGAGTCAATAAAGACAATAATAGCGTGAATAGGTCCAACTTCAATTAAGAACTTCGTAACTTAAAAAAAAATCTAATAACAACAAGATTTTGTTTCGCAAATAATTGACTAGGAAACACATTTTTCTATATCAGTACATGACTTAAAGCATTAAATAAATACCATTAAAGCATTAAATAGTTAAATAATGTCTACAGTCGTAAAAATGAATGCTATGTAGTAATCACTAGAAAAAATAAAATTTTGTACACAATACAATACGTGCGGTTAAAATTATATATTAAGATTATTAGAGTCGTGGTCAAACACAAAGCCATATTATTAAAGAAACACTTCTACTTAGAGTACACTGTTTAAAAATATATTTTTAACATAAATTATATGGTTAAGTTGCAAATACGTACATACATCTTTATTTAAGTAGAAACATGTACCATGTTAGGTTAACGAATATTTCAGAGTGCAGCATGCGGCTTAAACCAATACGAAAATCAATTGCAATTGCAAAAGTAGTGGCTTTTAATTGCCTCCATTTTACTCGCCACATTTTTTCCCAATCGTATTTTTTGCGGTGCGGTTTGTTTCTGTTTGCCTATATAGACGAGATTTGAATTTTTTATTACAATAAATAAAATGTTTTGTGCGTGACGTTTCAATTAAACAAATCATTTTACATTATTTCTAATAGGTGGAACTTAAAGCAAAATAATTGTACGGGATAAATTACATACAAATAATGATTCATCAGAGAGTAAAACTAAGGACTTATTACTTGTATATACTTTTTTATTTACACAGCCTATGTGATAACTAAAAATTATATGAATGCATTATATAAAATGGCAAACATAAAACGTTAACTTATTTCTGTTCATTATAAAAATTTGTCTATCCAGCTAACATAAAGTTATTGGAATATTAATTACCACAACCACAATAAAAAGTTAATTTTTATATAAAAAAATATGGATGTAAAAGTAATATTAATTTTTATTATTTAAGCAAATTAATATTTAAATTATAATTAATCTAAAATTCAAATTATTTTTGTAAGTTGATTGATACTTTGCGGAAAAAAATTCGCCAAATATGCCCAATGTCGAAAAACCAAAAGGTACACTTTTCATACTGTGACACAATGATCAAAAATATTTGTGCATGAAAAATAATAATTTCATTTGGACTAAATTCCGAATCAACAAGTTGCTAGACATTTTTTAATATGAGACCTGCTGTAAATGTAAAGACTAGCAAAGATCTGGTCACGAATATGGGTTTTCCAATTGTTCAATATTAATGACTATATTACTAATTTACTGTGTTAACAATTACATCTCTATCTTTTCTTGTTATTCCATATGTATTTTTATTAATTCTCTAAACTTTATTCAATTCTTTGCGGTATTATTACATGAAACGGGAAGCATCGAATAACAAAGTTTAGTCATCCAATTTGTCGCACCTCATCTTTTTATTCGTCGTACTATACCTCTGTCTTATTACACTGCAATATAGACCGAAAAGTAAGAAAATTGCTTGATCCCTAGCATTGTAAAAGTCTCCCGTTCTCGTAAAACTCCCACATATTTCACGACAAATAAACTTCTCATCCAATGAAATTTTCTTCTCGGGAAGCAGTTCACTGCAGGTAATATTTCAAAACATGTGTCATTCATAACTTTCGCCTTCGCAATGTCTGTCGATGGAGCTCGGGCGAAAAGGTCTCAATAAATTTTTCGTGAGCCCGCTCCGTTATCCCCGCGAGCGGTCCCAGGTACGTTTTACGGCCGCGCGAGGGAAAATAAACGAAAAATAAAATAAAAGTCAAAAATGGCACACATAAAACTATTTGCCGGAGTAAACCACGCTCGCAAAAAAAAAACCACTTCTCAATGCCTGAAAATTGTGCGACATATGTTTTCTTGGAATTACTTAAAAATCAAATAATTACAATAATGAATCGCGGGTTTTAACAATTAAACCGTATAATTTCTTTTTTATAATTCGAAACTACTTTAAAAAAAATTATTTATATGAAAAATATTGTATACAAAATTGTCAAAACATTAGACATTTAATAAAACTAAGCTTTACGGATTTTATAACTCGTACGGTTTTAAACTCAAGAAATCTTATGAAAACATTAAACAGTTTATGATTTGCAACAGAGAGCTGTGGTAACGATGTACACAATCTCATAAAATACTTAATAATTCTTGTTTGTGACACTGTTAACGCACCATGAATTTCAATCACATCTCCATCCCAAAGTTATGCTTAAAATAATTTACTTCATTATTGACGTCCGTAGATTCATTTGAGTAATTTAGCTTATTGTTATCATACGAGGGGTGATCAAAAAATAATGATAAACGGGTATTTCTAATAAAGATAAAATCCAAAAAAATTTTTTTAGCTTCTTTGGTCAGAAGAAGAGTTCAGAAATTTAAGGATGATAGCGAGTTGATGGCTGCTGTAGAAGCATTTTGGAATAGCCGAGATAAAGATTTTTTTTAAAGGGTATTTTAGGTTTAGAGAAACATTGGACTTAATTTATCGACTAGTGAAGAGACTATGTAGATAAATAAATTAAATTTAAACTAGAATCTTTGTTTTATTACACTCATTATCATTACTTTATGATCGCCCCTCGTACATGTGTTACCAAGATTAGATGAGAAAACTAGGGTACTGCACATTCTCTTGAAAAAAAATTGATCATTTTGTAAACAAATATACGTTTTTAAGCTACTATATACATGCGGGTTTGAAAAAACTATTACCACCACCAAAACTTTACTATTCATGTTACTCCGGAATCAAAACTGAAACCTACCAGTTGTAAGGCAAGTGGTAAGTCACTGTCCAAAAGATGATGAAAAATCTGTTATTAGTGACTGTATAGACCGCCAAATAGTAGTGTGCAAATATTAGGATGTTACGGTATGGAGAGCGCTATAGCAAGTACAATACTGGAGTAGTTATATTTTGTCGTATGTCTTAAGGCGTTGAGCGTGAAGCAGAGTCAGGTTATCTGAAGGACATATGAACGTCGTAACATAATTTTTATTTTTCTCGTCTATAAGCATGAACGTTGATCCCGTTCATTTCAGAATTTATTATTGTATTATTATTTATTATCCTTTCACTTCTTTTAAGAGCCGAGCTTCGGTCGGTGGAGTTTGTGCCATTTCTTTCTATATTCTGTCAAAACCTTGACCTCCCTATTCAACATGACGTTCACTCTCTTATTTGATCTGTATCTTTTCACTACCGTGCAAAAATTTTCATCAAAATTTGTCAAATGCCGTGTCAGTGTTGCGTGATGTGGCACATTAAAACCCGGCGCAAGTCACCGGTCGCACCACCGGCCGACCTGCTTTGTAAGTGATAAACTACCCAACATAACTAAATAGTTTTCAACTGATATAACCTTCGTGTAACGTATAGGTATATTAACCAAAAAACGTAAAGAATACATTTGATGAAGGAAAACGAGTGCTTTGATATCTTATGAAACATCATAATTTGTTTTATTATAATACTCTTATTTTGTAATGAATTGGGTTTTTTTTTTATTTCAAACCTAGCAACTACATTCATTGGTGGTAAATTAGTGTGTATGTCATATAGTAGTATAATACTGTACTATACTATCGTACAGTATTATACTACTTTCAAATCAAATTCTATCTTTGGTTGAAACAATGTTTTGTAAATTTAACAGGAACGTCTTGGATATCTAATGCTTGTCGCATGTAATTATACGAAAATGAGATTTTTAAGCTGTTAACTAGAATACAGCTATTATACAGACAACCCTTTTGTTCAACAACGGATATCGTTGGAACGACCTATGTAGTCGATCCACAGTCACTTTAACTAATTAATCCTATTATGTACGGTATTGGCTTTATACAAAATAATTAAACGTCATACGATTTTGAATATCTCTAAATCTATATATAGCTAAGATAACGAGTAAAACACAAATTTATGTAATGATATTTTAAATATTTGGAATTTAAGTTATTGTTTCATATATTGATCTGCTATACATCTCTTTATATCAGGAGTAATGTATATCGAAATAATCGCCTTAAACATTGTTGAGTTGAATTACATAAGAGTTGATATTTTGTCCCAATATGTAATTGCTAGTTACAATAGAGCAAATATACAAATCTCTGAGAAAAAATAAAAATATGTGCTATTTTTTATAACCACTTGTCTATTATATAAATTGTTTGAGATTATTACGATTTCAAACAATTTATATAATCTTCGTCTAAATAAAATGTACTCGTTTTATTAAAAATTTGCCTTAGTAAAATCCAACTATAATAAGTCCAAATAAGATTTATCGCTAGAAACAGATACAGATTTATCTGCCTCCGTGACGCATAACACGGAGGTCCCAGGGTTCTCGGGCCACAGTTTGGGCGTTTACCACCAAAAATAATCCCTTTGCCGTATACCCTCATTTGGCCAACACTCCGCTTACGGCCTCTACAAGCATTGGAATCCTGGGCGTTGACATATCGAGTGATGTTCAGTTTCGTAGTCATCTGGAAGAAAAGGCCAAGATGCCTTCTAAAAGGCTCGGTGTGATCTGTAGAGCGAGACAGTATTTCTATCCAGCTCACCTCTTGCTTCTTTATAAGGCACAAGTCTGGCCACATATGGAATACTGTTCCCATCTCTGGCGCGGGCGCACCATAGTACATGCTTCTTCCACTTGACCGCGCACAACGAAAAGCAGCTCCAATCGTCAGCCACCGGTTTATTTCTGATCGCCTTCAACACTATGGCCATGCCATATATTTTATATCAAATTTACCACGGGGAGAGTTCCATGGAATTGTCCGGAATAATTCCAGCCACAATATTTCACCATCGCAGTACACGACACAACATCCAATTTCATCGTCACCATCTGGACGATTGGCAATCTTTCATTGTGCGTTTTAAGCGCCATTTTTTACCACGCACAACCTGTTCGGAATCGGTTATCGCCAGCGGTATTTCCAGACCCATCCGACTTAGGGGCTTTCAAGAAAAGAGCCTACTCCTTCTTAAAGGTCGGCCAACCCCCTTGCGACTAACCAAGTGTTGCGGCTGCATATGGGCGACGCTTATCACTTTCTATCAGGTGAACGGTTCGCTCGACCTACTCTTAGCCTATTCTTCCTATTAAAAATAAACACGAGTAGTGCAATTTGGATGGCGGTATGTTTGTTTTTAACTCATCTGATTGAACTACCGCTCTCACTATCAATCTACAGCCATAACAACATTGCTGTGTTCCAGCAGTCATATATGTGAGAACCAGAGTATCCTGGTGAGCATACTTCAACATAATCTATGCTCTATTTCTAGAAGCTAAATTATTTATACGCGATTATAATTATCAATAATTTACTTTAACGGAATTGGTTTTCAGTATTTATTAGTTCATATTTACTGCAGAATTCTTTTGCAATACGATATTGCTTTTGTGAACTACATTTATAAAGTTAAATACAAGTTGTGCTGATGTTGGAGGGCAGGTCGGAAGCTCTCGGCGTTTCGCTGAAGGCGGACAGACGTCAACGGTCCGTGAGTGACACGTCCTTCCGGCACACACTATTCTCTATCGTATATACAGTACTAGTAGCCAGTTACGCCACATTGCCTCTATTTGTAAAACCACTTTGGTATAATCAGAATACAGAGCTCCATGTGTTACAGTTATTCTGTTAAAACCCAAATGTTGGATAGTTGCAGCTAAACCAATGAAATCAAAAGGAAATATTAATCCTGGGAATATGCGTGCGTATAAAATGAAAGTCATGTCGATAGTGTTACGCTCTAATAAATATGAAGCTCGAATCCGACCCTAATCGCAAAACATAGGGGCAGCGATGCAAACAGGCACAATATCAAATTTTGGAATGTGCAAACATATTAAGGAAATCTTTATGTTATTTTTTTCACTGTCTATATATTGAGTATGTTAAAAAAGGGGACAAATAAATGCTGTGTTCATTGTTTTCTTCAAAATTCACTGTTCTTTGTTTCCAGAACCCCCGGCGGCAGTAGCATAGTGAGAACGCGCTTATCCAAATGCCACACCTATCGTCGTAATCGCGAGCAAGCGATGACCCAGTTTGAATATTGTCAACTACGACCACACCACATCTGTGTTCGCATGATGAGCTCCTTACACAAACTGATCTTATACAGTTTGTGAGCGCATTGACAACAAAATGTATTAAATTTTAAATTAGTGACAATTTTTAATGAGTTTTAGGAACACCGTTAACTAAGCTTTTTTATAACGCATAACCTTAATATTAAAAAAATAACTATCAAATAAATGTATATAAAATCGGAGGAAAATAAAACGCAATTTATAAATAAGTGCAATAGTTAAAGCTTTGTTATAAGCTCAATTATTGTATAAATAGTACGATTAAAACAGCAAGTTGGTGCAAGGCCGATCGCCAGAGCGATAGGCCGCGGGGTCAAAAATGGCGGCGAGAAGGCCGTGCCTGGCGCCACCCCACGCCGCTCAATGTCAACTTTCAATCACGAGGGGCGGCAGGTAGTTGCGACGAGTTTTATGCGACTGTTAAGTTACCTGCGCCATGGCTAAGCCGTTCCACAATTATGCCTTTGCTCTTTATACAGCCCCATGGCTCATTTTTATTTTATGTTAAGATTTTTGCAGACACCTGTTAAAACTAGTTTCGTCAATGATCTTTTTATAACGCAATGTAATATTTTTGCAGTAAAACAGACCATGTAAAATTGTTCCTAATAAAATAATATTCCGATGTAATATTTATCTTGTTCTCATTAGGCATTCATATTATAAAAAGTAATTCACGAACTTGAAAAAAAAAGAAATGAAACAAAACTTTTATGACTTTTTATTTATCCTTTTTGCCCTCTTTGTTAACATAGGTGTGTATGTAAAGCCTCTCTGTGCCAACAGTCGCTTTGTCAAGCGCCGAGTGACATTAGCTCGACCTATTGACAGATAATTTTGTAACCAAATAAAATAATTCTCAATCTTATATATAATTCTTAACCTTTGGAAATCCCTTTGCATACATTGAGATTCTGAATGGAACGAAATAAAGATTAAAATCACAATAAATAATAATTAAATTGATTAAAGCACCTCCTTGGTACAGTGATTTATCTTTACCTTGTAATATCCGTTTGAGTCCGGATAGTAGATAGATTTGTTGAACCCCCTAACTACCACATTCAATGTCTATCCATCGACACAACAGCTTTGTTTTCTGACAAAAACGTTAACAATTGACATATGATGTTACGTGACAATTAAGATTAAACCCATAACGCTAAGAAACCCCAAAATAAATATGAGGGCATATATTTTTTTTTATACTAGTTCCCCTGACATGGGTATCAGGGACTGTGTCCTCTCGGTTCTATCTATTATTATCCACCTTTTATTTTTGTTATTTGATTATTTCTCTAGTGTTTTGTTCCTAATTTCACATATGTGTTTTAGTAACTATTTACTACCGTGTTTTATCTTCTATCTATCTAATTTTTTATTTTCTTCTGTTTTTTCCAGATTTGTCAGCGATGGATCTGCGAGTTGCGGCAGCGCTGCTTTCTATTCCAGTGGAGACTTCTTTTTTCTTTCTTGTGACTCC